>LDMZ01053450.1:0-25909 GCA_001455285.1 Sphaeromyxa zaharoni
CGAATATTTAAATTTTTTGCGGACAAATAAGAGGGGGAGTAGTGTAGAGTATTCAAACATGGGCGCTTGCGCATATATAGATATTCAGATATTTTGCTGTCACTTTACATTATTTTGTCTAATAAATATATATCGAAATACGAAATTAAAATAATTTATTCAGGCATTAAAGAACGTCACGAAAATCAGTAAAAATTTAAAGAAAAAATCAACCAAAAATGAATGAAAATTTAATTTCACGTATTACTGAAAGAGGAATCAAATAATTCAATCACGATAATAGTATCAAGAACAGAACGTGCTAAAAATCTACAAGATTAACAATCACAGAATATTTGTGAATTTCGTCCTTTGCATGGTGTATATGGTAAAAATTATTTTATAAAATGCTCTTCTAACTTTTGGGATCTTTGTTTTCCACTTAATCTTTTCAAGTATCTCCATGATTTATGGCTTCGTCCTCTCTATCACTTTCTATGATAGGCTGTGCGGTTTTGTATGTTGCTGTAACTCTGAAAGGGGAATATTGTTCTTCATGGGCATGATCTCTTAAATATTACTAGAGTAAATAAAAGAGTCCAGTTTATGCTGCATTTAATCCTTTATCTCAGCCAAACTGTCTGTACTTTTCATAGTTGATGTCCTTAACCTACTCCTCTGATCTTTGGATAACGTGACTAGCAGAGTTAGCTGGATGGAGACAGCCTAGTCACGATACTTGGACTGGTTGATTTCCTCCATGAGCGACTGTCCAATATTCCCACATAAGGATAAAGAGATCCAAGTTTTTCTTTGATCTCTTTTACTCGTTATCAAAAATTAGCAATTCTTGGTAGACTCCAAGGGGTGCGGATCCCTCTGATTTTGGTTTTGTGGGAACCCTCCTCATAATATGAGTTATTGCCATTCCATAACTCGTGAAAGCAAGGTTAACGTGTGTCCAATAACCAATTACATCAAAAGAGAAGTCTTGAGGATAATTCAGCAAGAGGTGTATAGTCCCAGCGCAGTATTAATATTTCATTAAGTATAGAGCCTCCTCTCTAAGATCTGCGATAGAATAGGGTAATTTCTTAGTTAGGTAATCCGAGATATACGTGCTCTGATTTGAAATAAATGCTTGAAATCTTTGGGTCACATAACTCGTGTTTTTTAGAGTGACTGCTTTGATAGGTGATATAAGATTGTTGTTTTAGTAGGTGAAATTCCTACACTGCCTGTCAAACACCCCGGGAGGCTATGACTGGCGCCTACCCTGACGCGAAAGCGGACTGGAGGTAAGTCCCAACTTACTAAACCGCCTCCGAAGACATAAGAAGCAGGTAAAGGTTTTTTCCTCCATAGCTATAAAAAAAGGGGTCCGGGGATAGTAATATCCATGAAGCTAAGGTAATGAACGTGAAGTTTAATAATTATATGACTGGGAGCATTTCTACATTTGATGAATCATTAGAAAGAGTGAGTGACAAATTTGGAGGTAAGGTATCCACCAAGGGTTAGAGAATCAGTCAAATCCCAAATAAGAAAATTGAGACGGGTTAGTCAACAAACAAATACAAGTGTCTCATGGGTTTTGTAAGCTCCCATACAATACTCCATCGAGACAACAACAAAGAGGGGTGTATATAATTTTGAGACACTACAAGGGGCTATCGGATCATATAGTCTAATCATTAGAGAACCTAAAGGTACAAATTGCATCCTATACAATACAGCTGAGACTCGAACCCACGATCTTCAGATGACAGTCTGAAGGCCTAACCAATAGGCCAAGAGCGATCTGCATGGTGCCACATAATCGTAACATAATATATGTTACATAACAGAATTTGCTTATTTAGCTAAAAGCATAGCTTCCTAAGGTTTTGGTGGTAGTGAGCGTGTGCCAGATCCGGATGATTCAATAAACAAACTGAATTTTTTTAATCAACAATAACGACTGAAATACTGATGTTACAATCTGTGAAACGATAGAAATCGTTAAGATAACCTAGATAAGAGCAAAGATTATGAAATGTATAATGTCAATTATTCAGAAAGCATTTAAAGGAATATAAAAATCGTCGGAGTAAACTTTAATTTGAAGTATCCCAAGATTTACAATCGAAAATGCTACTTCAGCATTAGTGATAAAAACAATTCAAAAACCTAAAAGTTTTATTATGTATAATGTGGGCTGATAATTATAACTTGGTCTAAAAGCCGGAAAAAGTATGCGGACTAGCATATTATTAAAAAAAATTTTATCAGGATAAAATTACCCTTTGATTTCCATTTATTTTTCGTTTTCAATAGTTATTTTAGTTATTCATTACCAAAATTGATAACAATTGACAATACAACGCAAAAACAATTACCAATACTTAAGTCCATACATTATTTTAAATGGAAATACTTGTTAGAAATTTCATAACAAAATAAAGTATATTTTATTAAATAATGACTTAACTTCTAATTGTTTATATTAAATTATATAGAAAAAAAAGAAATAAATTCTAAATAAAAAATATATTCAGCCACCAAAAATTCGGATCCATACATACGTATGTCCATTAATGCCCAAAAAACTAAATGTCTTCTGTATTATAGAAAAATGTGCCAAAATTTGAAATGTTTCACGCGATTACACTTCTCACATAACGAAGGCTATAGTTGAGGTTGTGATAAACAATTCAATTTTGAATTAATCAACTTTCAAATGAAACTTATTGCAATAAAAAAAATAAAAAATATTGCCATAAAATATTGTATCCACCTCCAATTAAAACGGGGTTGACTGTTCCATCAAAGACGTTTCTTGAAGAGGACTGCCTAATAATTTAGTAGTAAATATTAATATGTATTGTTTTTTCATACATTGTGTTAATTGGAATTCAATTGTAACTACGCGCCGATGGCTGGTCGTAACTCCCAATTAAATTATTACGTTAAGTCTTCCAAGGAATCTTGGGAAAGACAAAGATATTTGAAAGCATCGATTAAGTAGATTATATGCATTCTTGTGAAACTTTGCTTATTAATACATGCGAGAGCAAGAATAGGGGAAAAATCAGTAAATAAATTTAAACTTAAGTTAAAAAGTTTTTAAAAATCTGTTTTAAAATAGATATGTGTGACAAAGTTGATCTAAACAAATTTATAACGCAGTCTTAGTGCATGTAGTTTACAAACAATCCCATAATGCAATAAATTCTCATTATTGCATTGAATAATCTACTTTGATCGTATCATTGTTGTAAAATCGATCATGTACTATCCAGAAAAAGAATCTCATCAAAGATGTTTCTTTTCATTTCGTGCAAAAAAAACATCAGATTTGAAAAAAAAACGTCAGTTAGGTTTTATGTACGCCAACTTTTGACTTTAATACTATTAGCGCAGTAAAAACTATCAAACCAAACCAAGATTTATTAAATTATTTTTACTTTGCATTGATTGAAAAGACCAAAAAATAATTATTACAATGTATAAATTCAAACTTTGATACAACAATCCTAATGGCATCAAGATCAATGTTTCCCAATCAGGAAACACGTCTTAAAAAGCCTTCTGAAAGATAATTTCTTCATAAAATAAATACAAAACTTATTAGAAAAAAACCAATTAAGATTTTCCTGGACAAAGAATGATGAGAAAAACTAATCTGGGCAAACTGGTATGCTCCGTGTACAATATGCCCAGATTTAGCTAGTAAGGCGATATGACAAAAGCATCCCATGATAGAACTTAAAATTTTCATGTCGTAGAATTGGTTTTAAAGTTGCTCTAGCATAGTATTAGTTAATTTTAAGTTAAAATTTACGTCCGATTTTTGAATGAAGTTTATGAACAACTACAATTTTCTTGGTATCATTCAAAATTCAATCAAAATAATAATCAAAATCACCAAGGCCTTTTCTGAATTATTCTCAAGCAAAGAATCTGTTTTTATACACATAGATGTGTATACACGTCGCGAAGTGTAATGAAATAATCCCCAAAGGTTTAAGCTCATTGAAAAACTCAAGGCATTAAAACGATTACAAAACTTAATCAGAATGAAAAAAAGGAGTTTGATGTCGCTATATCGATTTTTTAAAGACGACGAGTTCTGAAAAATCGAATAGAATTCGATAGTGATTCTAAATAGAAAAAAATCCAATCGTTCAGCTGACACCAGTAATAACAGGATAATGTCGTAAATTCTTTATGTTGAGGAATTAAGACAAAGACTATACAAAGACAATTGTTGTGCACGATATGTGAGAAATTATAAGCCGGGGATCAAAATTTAGGCGGCTGTGTTTTCTTTTTAAATCAGTTATGAGCCATTTACCTTCGGATTCTTCGATGATAACTGATAGTGAGACGGAGTCAGCTGCTTCTAGGGATAGTCTTGATATGGTAAACTTGAACGAAGCGAATTTTCTGAGACAACAAAATAAGCGTCTCAGAGATGAAATTTGCCACTATAAAAGGAAAATAAAATCTCTTGAGGAGGAAAATAAAGGTTTAAAGAAAGAAACATGCGATATAGTATTTATAACGTGCTCAGAGTTTTTATTTTTGTATCATAGTTTGCAAAGCACGACATTGAAGAAGAATTTCTAGTCAATAACCTGCTTCGAAAAATCCGCCATATTAGAAATGACATGGATAGCATTTCTGACAATTATAAGAATGAAGAAGCCTATATATCGGATCAACTAAAGAGGAGGTTGCAGAAGGTTTTAACGGGAATTGAATTTATATATCGGAAGTATAGCTTGACAGAAGAAAAATTTCTCTGGAAAAATCCATGTTCAATGATCAAAGCAATAAGATAGAGTATTTGCAGAATCGAATCGCTTTTCTACAGAAAGACACTGATGCAAAGCAAAAATCCTTGGAGCAGGTTTTTTTAACATTTTTTATTTAGATTTTAAATTTTGGATAATCATGGTTCGCCTATATATTCCTCTAAATTTTCTTATTAAATTTTTTTTCTTATCTGAACTCTCCTATCCACTATTGTCTTGTTAGCTTTATAACCGTCTTATTAATAATTACTATTCTATACGACATTGTAGAATACAATGTATCATGGTGTCCGTTTTTTTTATTTAGGACCCTATTTAATCTTGTTTTTAAAATAGATTCCTATTAAGCTTTCATTTAGATCCTTTTGAGATAGAATTAGCAGTTGTTTTTCCAGCTGCGTCCACCCTATTTCACATTCATTCATTCTAATTCATTTTTTTGTATTTAGAAATTTTTTTGACATCCGTGACTATCATAAGTAATTAATCCTTATTGTCACACTTTTTCCGTTTAAAAGATTATTTTATCAATTTCTAAAAAAATTAGTGGTGCTATATTCATTGACTTAATTCTTTCTCCTTTCCTATTGTATCGCTAGCAGTGTAGGAATATTATTATTCAGTAATCGGATGTGCATACGATCTCAAAGGAAGTAAATTTGTTATAATTAATGATTTTGCTTTCCCATTAAACGGTTAATGACACAACGACGAATCGGAAAGATTAGATGTATTCATTTAAGTCTATGCATATAGACACTTGCCTCAGTCCTAATATGTACTATTATTTATATTTTAGATTTCTCATTAGTTTGATAATTGTATGAATCGTAGAAGTGTTAAATGTATTGGTCTTGTCATTTTTTAATAACTTGATGTAGGCTTTTGTAAAAGCATTTATCGTTTTTTGAGTTACTATTAAGCTTAAAAATTAGTTATTGTAATAGTTTTAAATTTCATAGGTGTTTTCAAACTCCTCATTCTTGAATTTAATTTTTCAATTGGCTGTAAGAGTGTTACAAGAGAAAAAATGTGGATTATAGTTTTCCTTTCACTTATACGAGGTGTTTTGATAATATTTCTTATAAACTCTTATTTGAAAAATTGTTACTTTTCAATATTCTAGTATTTAAAACAAAAATGATTTATGAAGTTATAATTAGTCAGAAAATAGGTATTATTCATTAGAAAAATTAGTTAAATTTAACGCTTTAAAGAATTCTTTATGTATTTGTTTCGTAAAAGTTATATGTTAAACTAACATTTCGCAATAATTGTATAGAGCAATCTAATTAAAATAAAATAATTTTAATAATTCTATTGATATATGTTTTAGTAAAACTATTCACCATTTATAAGTGATTTCTTTATATATTGTTTTACTTATACAATAATTTTCATGGTGTAATCAATGTCCGTATAGTAATACACAACGGGAATGTTCAATACTAATTTTTATAGCTGAGAAAAGAAAAGATTGATATACAGAATTCCCTTGAACATGAGCAAGAAGCACTTCTTAATAAGCTATGGCGAAGAATCTCGTATTTAGAAGATCAGAGACAGTTATTTTACTATTCTTGGATATATGCTAAAAAGATTAAATCAAGGATCTACCCCGTCTTTTACTGATCAACCACAATTTTTGACAAGGCATGGTGAATCTAAGAAGCCTATTGTTATGAATCTTAAACGTGAAGACTTGAAGGAAATGAACACGGAGACTTTAACTGAGTACGTTTTGACTTTACAAGAAGAGCTTATAAAAAAGCGGTTTAATTTTTCGGCCTTCACATGATGTAATAGATCTGATGATCCCTTAAACGATCGTATAAGATTTCAAGCGCCAGTTCTACGGAGAGGAATATCAGATCACCTCGTCAAGATAACTGAACCAAGGAATTCAGTATCACCTCAGAAACAATAAATTTTTGGTTATATATAACATACTAATATAGTAATACGTTGCTATTTGTATAATTTGTAATAAAATATCTATGGACAGGAAGTGGGGTTTCCTGCTTTTACATAAATTTCAATCGCACCAACGGATCTGGTCAAATCATATATATTTGAATTTTTTATTCCTTTCGCTGTCATATCGCAAGTTATAACGTTTTCATTATCTATATATCTTTCAACCTGCATTGCAATTACTGGTGGATGATTATTTCCATTAAAGGGCAATGCATCCCTCAAAAATCCATTTGGATGTATTACCAGTGGAGTTTTAACTTTATTTTTCCTTCCCTTTCAATGTTAACAATTTGCATAAAATTTGTACAATCCTTGAACTGCAGTTTACTCTGATATATTCATCGTTCCTATTATTGGTGTACGGGTTGAAGTTATATATCTAAATATTTAGTCCATGAAAAAATTTAACTTGTATATATTATTCTAAGTTAACGCTTCATCGATATTCTTATTCAAAGCTTACGTTAATAGTATAAATAAAAATTCACAGCAGCTAGATGCATTTGGATATAGGCTCATAAAGATGTAATTAAAAAATTTCATACAGGTTATATATGAATAAAATAAATAATTTAACATATCTTTAATCATTTATAGGAATTCTAAGTTGGGTAGGTGTTACAAAACTTAATGGAGCCGAGTCAGTAAATGGTATAAGCGTAGATGTGTAAATACAATTAGAAAAATAGTAATACCCAATAGGAGAAGAAAAAAACAACGCGTCCCTTAAATCTAATTACTTTTGATTTGGTCTTACATGCGAGAATATGTTTTTGTAAGCCACTGGGCTTTCTAGTTCTTAAAGATATTTTTATATTTGATGATGATAGTTCATGAGAACTGCTACTAAATAACCTGTCAGATATCATATTATTACAAAATAAAACTTTTTACGTTAATTCTCTTTAATTTACTATCATAAATATATATTGGAACATGAAGGAAACAAATAAATGCCCTATTGAAATTATCAGATATGGTTAAATCGATGTAATGAAAAATGAAATCAGGAAAGCATAAAAGGTAAAAAATTATATCCCAGTATAACGTTTATATATGAGATGGTGTTCCATTTATAATTTATGATCGCATGGTAGTGAATTGTTATAAACACTACAGGATACCTGAAATTTCTGCGGTAAACCATCAGAATTATTTATCCTTAATAACTAGTCAGATTTCAAATAATTTAATAGTTGTTGTATTAAAGCAAATAAAAATGTCTAAAACGAGGTGTATGTGTGAAAAATTTCATTGGGAAATTAAAACTTTCATTTTCTGATAGATTTTGAATTTGTAATATTGCTACCATCAATTATATGAAAATGAAAATTTTAATTTGGAAGTATATTTAAATTAGAAAAAATAGAGCCTAAATAAATTATTTATATCATAAGCAAGAGTGTAACGAGATTTCATACAATCTTACGATTGTTTCCATATAATGTCTTTATATGTCAGGTATTATGAGTAAGGATGCTTTAATTTCATGCAATCACAGATGAAGTTCTCGTAATGACAAAATTTACGTTAAGACAAGATAAAATCATAAGCGTCGAGATTTCTATTCGGGAGAACATTACGATCGCCAATAATAAGAGGTTCTATTTCATTGAAATAATTCTCACACAAATATATATATATATTAACCCAAATCAAGTGGATAAGACCAAACAATCTCAACCTTTGAATTAAAAAATAAAAGATGGCAGTGCGGGAAAAATATTTAGTCTAAAAATATTAAAATATGAATTAGATAACTATTATTAAAAACTTTGAATAATTTCTCGGCTTGATCAATAATGTCTTGCAAAAGAATATGATTAAAAAAATTCTTTCGTCAGGAATATAATTTATACTCTAACAGAAATTATTCCCTTGATATTTTCAAACCAATTTTTGAAAATTAATGTCTAATTTGTAAAATTAAAGCTCAAAAAGAAATCTTGCAATAATTCGATCAAATGTGTTTATACTTATAATACCAACGAGAAACCTCGCTCGTATCACCTTCATATCAAATAAATAATTCTTGTTCTCAAGAGAAGGAACAGGAAAGCTTGTTAATACAAATATATTTTTTAAAGTATTTTGGAAAACATGATTTATATTTGTGAAATATTAAGCAACTTACTGAGGTTTACATTGTAATCGCCAATTCTAGGACTTATGAGACAAGCACGGCTGAACTGCTAGGTTGGGTGGTTTAACTACCGTCTCAAACTTTAGCCACTACATTCGAATATGATAAAGCTCGTCACGTTCTAACTTTTTAAAATCAAACACGTGTTAAATATTAAGCATAGTGAATTTATGATTCACACTTTGACATCATATAGAATAATTAATAACACTGCAGAGGATAGTTTCGTAATACGTTGCAAAGCCTGAAAAATTTAATGAAATGTGATCACATATCAAACAATAATAAATTTTGGGATTAAAGTGATTCATATATATATATATTAGAACAGAATTAGTGTTTAACAGTAGTTGATAGTGATCACCATTCATTTAACATATATATGCCAACTCGGATATTTTTTTATACACTGAAAGTATATAAGAAAAAAATATCGAAAATCCGGTACTAGCTATGCAAAAAAGGGTAAAATTATTCCTTCGGTATTCATCGCTTTTTATACATTCTTTCGTATTGCCGAGGATTGGCTTTAAACAAATTGTGATTAGATAATTTTTTGCGTTTATTTCAATTGTTCCTCGCATTTTCTAAAAATTAATTGAGAAAACCATTTTATGTAATATAATAGTAGTAGATCGCAAAGCGCAACGACGTAGATCAGTCTTTCACCTGTACACAGCACACCAGTTACATAGCCAATAATCAAGTATTTCGGAAAACCTCTCTTAAATTTGTTGAGGCATCTCCATACATGTTAGGAGTGATCTAATTATTTTATTTTAACTCGTACTTTTAATGCTAACTTATAGAAGTTCCGAAAAATAAAAATGAAAAATATGGAACCCTTAATATAATAATATCTATGTTAACACGATATCGATGGATTAAGAGCTCACATTTATCCATGAACAACTTTTAATTGAAGCATTGAAGAAGAAAATGTTTATTATACCTTTGACAAAGTGATGAACAAACACGGCTTGCCCTTATTGAATCCATATGGTTCTGCTGAACAAGGCGATAAAAGGGCGGATGGAAACTTGCAATTTCCATTATTACTCCCGCCAGGCGTGCATTGCGTAGTATAATTTACACTTGCAAGCCCTTCAATAGTTAAGAAATTAATCACACCTCTTACCATCTAATGCTATTTTAATCGAGCGAACTGCGCTTTCGTATGACTGTTGATCATTACAGTTGAACTTCCCGATATTATAACTAGATCCAAAGGGTAAAATAGCTGAACCATGATTAAATTAAGAAAATATCTTATCAAACCGGGGAACTTATGCAGAATATAATTGCTTGTAGGACCTTTTCCGTCAGAAGGTTTGTTGCTAACTCGCTCTATCGTATAGTAGTTACCCAGTGTAACAGCTACGAAAAACGACCACATAAGGACTAAAAATACAGCCAGTTTCACTTGATTGAATTATTAATGATTAATCAAAAAATACAAAAGTTAACTGGAGTCCTATAGAATATTGTTCCATGACTGGGATCATAGATTAATCTCCCAAGCGAAATAAAGAACGTTCTAATATTTTTTAGAACGCTCTGAAAGAGTTCTGATATATTCATTTTGTTACAGAAGCAAATTATTTGCGCAGGCTTATTTTATCACTTCTGATCATTTTTTTAATTAGGTTAGTAAATTAGCAAAAGTCATAAATTTTGTTTAAAGTATCCAATTTACTCGATTTTGATAATCTTAATATTATTCAATACTCTAACCTTATCCGGATTATTTTGGGATTATCATGTTTTTATTTAATCCTAAGTAAATAAAAAAATACTTCAAAAGTTTGGGTTTCATATTATTCTTGAGCATAAAAACATCTAAAATGATTTTTTTGGCAGGTTTATTACAGGTAGTGGTAAAAAAGTTAAGATAAGAGATTTTTTGTAATTTAAATTTTTGATACTCCCCGTTTTGAAGATAATTGATGTAAATTCCTTTCTTAAAGGAATCATATACATAAACTAAACTTTTAAAATAAATTAAAATGGATGCCTGGAAAATGGCTCTCACCCCTTAACAGACATCTTAGCAGTAAAGGATATGTATTAGAAAGTAAATGTGAGATAACAATGTAAAACTTAAGAATACTTTAAACATTATCAAAGAATTGGATTGATTTAAACCTGCACATGGATCCTTTCTGTAAGTTTCGTGTTACACTTTAATCGAAAAATCACTTCTTTTGTCTTTTAATTAAAGGTATGCGATGCATGATTTAACAATTAATGTTTGTTGATAAACCTTTTTAATAAAGCATTGTCATGAAAAAATACTTTGTTATCCCACGTTTTGTTTACATGATTCCTTTCCCACAAAATAACAAAAGAAAATTATTTTAAAAAGTTATTAGAAAATTTATTAAAATTTTATACAAATAGACATGTAATCTTTTTAAATGTAATAGGTACATTATCATTGATATTAATTGACTGTCACGTTGAGTAGGGGTTAATTTTCAATTAAATCTGCAATTTTTAGTAGAATCTAAGGGTAAAGTACCAGAAGAAATATCTTAATTGAAAATATGTTTTACAGGAGTGATCAAGAGTAATATAAATGACTTTCTCAAAAATTTGTATAAATTTGTTGATTGACTGGAAAGGGGAGGTGGAGGACTGCAAAATAATATAAATACTCAGAAAAATTGAAAACTGAATTGCGTCATAATTTCTTATTAGTTTAAAAAAATATGAAATTATAGGAGAATATGCATTTTTATGGTAATCAGTACTTTTGCTCAAGCTACTCTCGTTACAAAGATATGTTTTTTATTGATCAAAACTGTTTTGGTTCGTTGAAGAGTAACTAGAAATGGAAA
This sequence comes from Sphaeromyxa zaharoni, assembly GCA_001455285.1. Lineage (NCBI taxonomy): Eukaryota > Metazoa > Cnidaria > Myxozoa > Bivalvulida > Sphaeromyxidae > Sphaeromyxa > Sphaeromyxa zaharoni. Next base: position 11,739 of record LDMZ01053450.1, read on the forward strand.
AAAAAATTTTGAGAGAATTTTTCCTGTCAAAGTCTTAGTAATTGACGTGCTACTTGCCGTTTTTAAAATAATAAAAAAAATCAGGACCTAAATGATTCTCTATTTAGACATTTATATAACAGAAGTCATTATTGGTATCACATTTATTTTTTATGAACGCGAACAATGAGTATCTTTGTGTTATGGCTAAGGGTGATTGTATATCCATCTTCCTGAGTTGAACGTCTCCTTTTTTCTTTAACCTTGGAGATAAATGCGGGGAGACTGTTGCACAGACGTAATGTCTTGAATAGTAACTGATTCACATAAGTGTCTTATACAAGTAAAATTTTTCATTTTTTTAACAATCAAAAAGATATCTAACATTTCGATTCATTAGCAGATTTATCGACAAATTCTTTGCGACATTCAAGTACATTACAGGAAATTTATTCACCTAGAGCGGTTTTCTCAAACCTCTAAGCCCTGTATGCTTTTCAATTGGTTTTTGTGATTAAATTATATTTATATCCTGTTTACTCAATTGCTTTCTAACCCCTCTATTTAATGGGAATCCATCTATATGTTTGAGATGTAAATTTCCAATTATCAGTATATGACACTCAGAATATTTGATTTAAGCGCTTTTTATCAAAATTTGATATAAAAATTGTAGAAAGTTTCTTCCTTTTTATTGAATCAGTGGATTCCCTATCTATAGTGTTAATTGAATCTATCTGAAACTGCCCTGTTTTTCATGTTTATATTTTTATAAACAGTTTTCTCGAACTTTTGGAAAGTAAAAATTTAATCGGATTACAATACTAGATCACATCCTAAATTTATTAAACAATTAGAGCGTACTGTAATGTCATTTCTTATGACAATCAAAATATTTTTATTTAATATTTAATAATTAATAGTGAAAACTTTATATATATGACAAAAAATGATAAATATATATTGGAAAAAATAAGAACTAGTAGATTAATCATGACAATGAAAGATAAGCTTTATTCCTGAAAAAACGGAAAATATGCAAAATTCTGCTTTTCACTGTCGTAATCTCTTCAGTCTCTTAATCCTCAATATGAGAGGCAATAAAAAAATCTATACTTTTGTATTGTCACAATATATTCTCCCTATATATATATATATATGTAGTTTTTAGTAGATGATAATGTAAACAGATACCTAAAAGAGTTGATTATACTCAAAATCCCATTCATTCTATTACAAAATGCATCACAATGTTAAATTTGATAATAGGAACAGTAGAACACAATAAAGCACAAAAAACCATATATTTACTATATCTATATACATCAATTGTCTTAACTTATTATACTAACTACCGTCATCTAATTGAGATTAAAGTTTAAATTTTTCAAAAGTTTCTCCCATTCGTTTTGCTGTATAGATTGTAGCTCTAATAAAGATTTTGTAATTCGGTCCGTTACGGAAACCAACATCTTCGTTTTTTATTCGAAGTAACATAAGTCATAACCCTTTTGATTCCATATCAGTAAATACAGTGAATTGCTAATCAATAATAATACCTGGAGATATACTTGGATGATTCTTTCTCTTAGAATTAACCATCGTCAAAATAATCTAAACTATATAACCTGAGTGATCCAATATTTTATCAAACTAGTCTGACGAAGAAACCAATCCCAATAACCTTTTTCTATTATATTATTAATGAAATACTTTTTGGGAAAAGATTGTATCTCGAACATTGCTCAGATCCAGGCCCCGGATTTAATGAAGTGGACGTTGGAAAATATTAAAATATGTTCAGAAATAAGAAAAGACGTTCCTTTTTCAAAAATGAATGGAGAACCTCCCTATTCAACCATTATGTTCCTAAAATGAATTACGGTGTATGAACTAGGCCCAGACTTCTGATATATGTTTATAATCGGTTTATACGCGGTAGGGTAGTCATTTCTACATCTATTACAAGATGTTTATTAAAGCCATAAATTAAGTCAAAGTTGATATTTTCTTTATGACTTAAGATTTTCGTTTTTTGAGTACTTTTGTTCAAGAATCTTTATATAAAGAATTATGTTTATTTCTTCATTGAGAAGTGGCTTTCATGAAAACTCCGCTTTGATCGGGCCGATTCTTGTTTAAAAATTCTTGACATAAGTTCTAAAAAAATCTATTAACTAAGATAGATCCTGGTTGTTAAATGTTTACAAAATTTAATAGTGCTAAAAAGATAAAATGGAATTACTTTCAAAATTTTCGACATACAGAGAATATTTTTCTCTTACGTGATCTTCTGATTAGAATTGGAATAAATATTTTAATAATCTTGGTAGAGAGCCGGTGACACCGAAGGTTTACTGGCTGGAGGTATAGTGCTGCCATTATCTATCACAGAGCGAAATATAAATTATAAAAACTTATTGATAAACAAAACTATTATTTGATTGAATGTGTTCTTCGAGGAATATTGGATAAATGAGTTTATTTGAAATTCTCTCATGTCCCATCTATACTAATTAAACTACAAATAAATTTTAATAACCTTCAAAAATTTTAATATGGAAGAAAAAGCTCCAGAAGGATTAAAAATATTCATTGTAAGTTACAATAGTTAGAATCTATATTTTGTGAAATTTGTGAATGTTTTAAGGGGGTGGTTAAACCCTTCAATGAATAATTTTGTATTGGTTGTAAGTAAGAAATTTATATTTTAATAGTTTATATTGTCGTAACCGATCGATTCACCTTTTAGAAAGAAAAAATGTTGACGGAAAAGCGGATAAAAGTTAATTAACACGTTTAGACTAACGGGAATTATTTATACCAGTATATTATTTGATAAGATTTTTTTTAAATTTATGTTTATCCGTATGTCTCTCCAGCAGGGAAATTTCTTTAATAAACTATTATCATGCAACTTCGAAGATTGAATGGATCCCTGCAGGAATATTTTTCAAGAGTTAATCATACCTGAACAAAATCTTGTTTATACCTTTTTGATTTCTGTTATGATCACTGAAACAATAAAAATACAATCAATATCAACTTCTGTGATAATATAATATGTGTCATGTGTAATATCCTAATCATAAAGCATCCTTTATCACTTTAGTCTGAAGGGTATCTCCGTCTGTCTCAAATATTTCTTCGTATTCTGTAAAAGATTGTAAGTAAGCCAACCGTGTTAACCGTCTTTTCACTGGATCGACTTTCTCTATTTACTTTTTTATCACAGGTGTAACACATTCCAAAAATACAAACCTGTTATCTATGCAAATATCAGAAATAAACTTAGTTTTCTCACCTAACAATTGTGACTTTATAAAATCAGCCGTTATCAAGTTTTTACAATACACATTAAATTACCTATAACTTTTATACTGCTCCCTGATACTCCCTTTGATTGTGTACTCTTGCTCTTATTCAAGATCGCCATACGTGCACCAATGTTAAATATCTGATTTTAATTTTTGAATTGCTAACAAAAATTTCTTCCTTCCAGTCTGATAATATGTCACCTAAAATGATCTTTATCTCCACAGATAAAAAATGAGCAAAAAAGAACAACTCTGATAAAAAAAAGTATGTTTCATGTGAAATACCTTTATGGTTAGTAGTCACAAATATCTCTGATAATCAAACCTTACATCTTGATGGTAAATCAGTATGAATTACATTCAATTAGAATTTCTATAATTTTTGATTACTTAAAGTGAGATGCTGATGTAAGACAGTAGAATTATGAATTTTTTATTTGAAATGTTTATTTTTGTTGTTTTAACACCAATATCAAAAGATAAGCAATACATATCAAATTTTTTAAATTCTAGAATTTCACATGACCTTTTTTTACATGAAAATTACAATCAAGGCACCTAAAAATGACAGTTAATCAAAATTTTTATATTCATGATTAGACTTAATATTGAACGTCACAAAAATTTCATTGTTTTTATGTTGAGACAAAATATTGGACGATTCATATCTTGATCTACGAGACAGCAGATCGATAACTGACTGAAATTCCACGTAGGATAAACATTTAAGCAATCCTTACAGACACAGACATTATTTAATGATAAAAGCATCGGTAGCTAACGGACCTTGATTAACCTCGTTAGAACTACTCAAAAATGACGGTAAAAGCTTGTTTCATTCTATTGAGTAGTATCCTTTGATTATTTTTATAACCTCTTGAAGGCTTTTTGTTTCATCGATACGGACTAGGTACAGTAATTCCTTTACAGAACTACACGACGGAGGTAACATTACTTTTATATTAATCTCATTAGTAATTATTTATGGGGTGTTTAAACTGGGTAACATATTATCATTTCAGCATATATCTTAATTTCGTGAATATAATTAGTGTTCTATCTGAGGAACAATCTTTCTGCTGAATAGTGTTTGCTATAACAGCATCTATTAAACTTTTTAGGATTAGCACTCGATTTTCTTTTTTAAGCACTTGTTTAGAGGATTCAATTTTCGACTGAGTGATCATTTCTGTAACCTTGTTCTTCTGTACAACATTGCTTAATTTGCTAACAGCTGTATTCTATCAATTTTTCCGGTAAGCGGTCATTCTTTATTTACTAAATGTCATAAAAACCAATTTCGGAGAAAGTGCATCAAGAAGCAATGAGAAAATATGAGATATTGAATTTTTGTCAAGGTTTCTTAACCCCTTGCCCGGCAGAGACGAATATACTCGAACAACCCAACTTGTATTTTCCAGACCTTGTCGAGATAACTCGCGATTCCTATATATGCCTACAGGGGTTATCATATATCCTTACGCTATGTATGGCAATCCAAATCACTCAACCAGCCCGCGTAAACAAAGTATAAGCGCGTTTGATTGTTAGTTAGCTAATGACTGTCAAAGGGGAGGGTCACAGATGACACTGCTTTCGTCATCGGTGCATGCGGGCTCGTAATTTCCAATTTATTCTGAATTTTTTTGGTAAAAAAATTTCAATTTGCATACTGGCGAGTTAATTGGTCTATGACGAAAGGGGTAATTTTAAACGCATAAATATATGAAAAATTAAAAAAAATGATTTTTGTATTCAGCATAAAGTAAAGAACTAAAAAAATGGTCTGAAAAAGGGACGTTTTGAAAAAAATGGGTTAGGTAAGGGGTTTATTTTGGATTAATTCAAGATTGGTTATGACCTGTGCAGTCCTTAAGAGTATTCAGTGTGGAAAAAAGGAAGATATTTTTAATCGCCTTTGTTGTAAATGAGACAATCGAAGTAAACCTAGCTTCCTCAATTTTTAATCATGTCTACAGTAGTAGAACACTAGAGTAAAATTCAATTTCATCCAAAAAGAAGCCGCTGCAAATCCTGATTTATCATTTTTAATTAAGTCTAGTGATTTTCTGTCCGATTAATATATGCTTCAGAAAATATATTTTTTATACAATATATGTATATTCGAATTTTATGTTTCCAGTATTGTTCCAAAATGATTGAAAGAAGCTTTGGGTCAGAGATTCAATTTATAAGGAATTTAAAAACACTACAGAGAATAAAAGTGATATAGTCCTTATTATAATCCATGTATAGACAGAAGGATTTAAAAAATTTTATTTCTAATTATAGTCACAAAAAGGTTTTGGTAATAAAATTGCTAAAAAGAATAGATAGGGTCTAATGGGTGTAAATTTTAAAAAATGTATCACAGTAAATTGTTCGAAGGAAGTCATTTTATTTTCTCTCGAAAATACTTGTCAAATATTTTGAAATAAAATTGCTTACTATAAATAATAATTTAAAAGAACGTTAATGGATTACTAAAAGTTTTATCTTTATATGAACCAATATTTAACAGATTCACAAAAGATTAAGTTCAAGTCTTAAATGAATTCGAAGCCAATGGATTCAAACGCTATGGAAGGAACGCGCGATAATATCGCTAATTTTTTACTATTTATAATGACTAAAATGTTAAAAATGGAAAATAAGTAAATTATTTTCGACAGTAATAAAACAGTAATATCATCAATCATATTTTTTTCTGAGTTAATGCTTATAAGTTATTTGGGCATAAAAAAATTTGATTCTGACTATTTTTTTGTTCTACTACACAAGATTTGTTAAAAATAAAGCTATAGTTAGAGAGTTTTTTAATTCACAAAAATATTTAAGATTGATCATTAGTATCTTTAGTAATGTAAATAACTAAATAAGGTTTAGTAACAAAATATACTTTGAAGCATTTAATTGAATATGAGTTTAATTATTTCAATTTCTGTTTTTTTTAAATTAAACTAAACATTTTCTAACATCCAGAAAACTTTTAACATATCCAAAGGAATAAGGAGTGATTAATTTTATATTCCCTTAAATATGTCGTTTATAATATATTTACTCCTCATATCCTGTAAAATTATTAATTTTCTTGAAACAAAGAAAGTATTTTTAGTTAATAATTTACTTGTATTTATTGATTTCAAATTAAATGCATCCAGTATTTGGTCAGTACGTATGTCTTATTCAATAAAACGATAAAATTGATTACTTTTCGTGAAGTTTATACATCTCAAATTATTTAATCCTAAACTTTTATATGTTTCTCTGACCTTTTAAAAAGATATTGGAGCGAAAAATTTTAAATACTAGATTTAATCAGGAAGGTAATTTTTGGTGTGAATGTATTACTTCAAGTAATGTTTTATTGACATTCAAAAAGTTCTGAATAAGAATATTACGTATGCCACTTACGAGATTTTAAAATATTAAATATGCTCTAAAAAAACAAGAAAAAGCTTTGGATATATTAAATTATTGGATTAAATTATTTAGTATAAAAGCCTTGTCTTGAAATAAATGAAAGCTTATTTCATAAATTATGTTTCTTATTTTAAAATAACATGTATTAAGTTCTGTTTTTTGCTTGGAAACTGATTTTTTATAATAATAGTTGTGCTCGTTGTATATTTTTTCGAATGAGTAGGAATACTGAATATTTTGGTACTTGCTGACACCAATTCAAACAATAACACTTAAACGTGCACAAAATTTTATTTAGATTGAACTTTTTCAAAAAATGCTTGGGAAATACCCCGTATTTTCTAATTATTGATTTTTTGTGATCAAATATAATAACTTTATATATTAGTTATTTAAACTATATGTTCATTAAAAACTTTTTAATCCATCGAAATATTCAATTTATTAACTCAACTTATAACCTCGTTTCCGAACTAAATATTTGGAAAATTTAGTTTTTTATAGTATATTGCTTTTAGCATTGGATTTTTCTATATAAAAATAATTCTGTTTGATAATTTTATATATTTCATTTAGTAATTATGAAACTCCAGAAAAAAAATAGGTAGAATTTAATGAAATAAGAAAACAGAACCCTAATAATAATATTCGATTTTTCAAAAAATTTAATATTATTACGTCCTTTTACTTTAAGTTAATTAAATTCATTAATATAACTGTAGAATAATGAAGAGAACTGCGTAGCACTTCCTTGGCATAATGCTTTAACAATTATTAGAAATAGAAAATAAAAATCATGCAATTCTTGTTCCGTAAAAAATAAAATAGAAAAAATATAACATAATAACTGTATGCAATAATAAATAACTGAGTGAACGTTAAAAGCGTAAAAAATAAAATCAACTTATTCAATTATTAAATTTATGGTTTTATCTTAATAAATATAAATCTTAAACAATTTTCTCGTGGCTCCAAATGATACCGTAATGATATTTATAACATTTGCGTTTTTGGCTCCTAATAGACTGTTTATGAACATAAGTGCACCGTCGATTAACTATGAGATAGATTTTGAATCCATTATAGTTTAAAAAAATTTTTGAAGATCATTACTTTTTTTTGTATACGTGAATATAATTTTTTCGGCAATATAAAAATTAAGGTTATTTGAATAAAATTATTTAAAATGGGGTAAAAACCAAAATTACTGGTTCTAACTGTATCCAGACTTAAAAAATTGATACGGTTGCAGTTTGTTAACACTGAATATTGGTCATGAACATTAAAACATGTATGAATGTCAATTTAACCCGCAGATACTAAAGTATTTATCGTTTAAAAAGATGTGGGACTTTCATGAGATTACAATAATTTTTAATTGCAGTGCAATAGGTATGATTTGAAGCTCTTCACCTTGAATCTCTTTGAAAAGTCATGATCTACGCTTCAGAAAATACTTTACTAAAGTGAAACGTTCAGCGTTAGAAAGTTTATTGAAAATATAAAATGGTATTTACACGTACAAAGTGGTCTCACGTGTAAATTTAAAACCAACTATTATATTCTTAAAGCGGTTATCATTCGTATTTAAATGCTCTATTGTATCTGTTAAAACTTGTGGAACCTTAAGCAATTTTGTACATATGGACTTGTTAACATTGACAGAAAATCTTCTAATATACATATAAACATATAAATTTAAATATTTCGGATGAAAGGAGGGATAAATAATATAAAAATAATTTTTATTTTAAAACACCAAAAAATCATAAGTTGATTCGTAATGGTTTTAAAATATTTAGTATAATTATAAAGTATGATTAAATTTCTTTGTTTACTGGAAATATTTGTTTCATTCATATTTTTGTACACCGAATGTTGGAATCTTATTGTGATCTGTTTATTGGCTTCACGAAAAAGCAATAATGTAATAACATTCGTTAAATTTTATAAAGATTTATTAAAATTTTGCACCAATTGGCCTAGCAAGAGCACAATATAATTTTAGACGTCTAAAGGAAAGTTTTTTAAAAATCATATTAGACGAAATCCTGTCAATATTTAGAGACAGTGTTGATTCATTTTGGCTGGGTTCGGTTTTTCATGAAGGTGTAACGCACAAAATAGCTATCACCGCTTTTTTTTTAATTTTGTAAAATTTTGCTAATTTTTTTCTATGTTATCTTGGAATATTAGCTTAAAGATGACTCCATTTAAAACAGTAGATCAAAACAAAATTTTACAGGGAAGATCATATTTTAAAAGAATACATGCACATGATATTAAAAATATAATTAAAGTGGCAATAACATTGACATATCTTATAAGAGCTGACTTTGAGATAAAGGGGATTATTTTTTACGATGTTTGCACATATATCAAGTAATTACATTAATAATATGGCAAATAAAAACAACGGATGATATTTTAATTAAAAAAGTTATTGATTTTTATAAGGAATGCATATATGAACTGACAAAAAAAATTTGGCAAACATTTGTTAAGTAAACATATTTTTCGATAAAATACAAACATCCATTATTCTTATGTTACTTCTGATTAGTATTACCTGGTTGGATTCAAAATATGTAAAAAGATATTATGAAACTTATGGTTCAAATTTATTAAAAGTAATGTATTGATAGTCTAGATTTAGTTTTAATTTGTTTTTTACATTATTAAATAGCAGCTAAAGAAAAATGGTTAAGCTGAGATTCTTAATTAAAAGCGACATGTTTGGGATTTTGCACAAAAATATCCCATGATAGTACCCCAACATCATGGTTAAAATTTATATATTCGAAAAGTAAAAAAATTGGAGCTTGCAAAAATAGGTACACTTTCAAAAATTTTAATGAATCAAGCCCTTGTGTAAAGGTTTTAAGATAAAAAAATTATGTTCCGCACGAATTTATCATAAATAATATTTTTGACAAAAAATTTCTAAACTTTTAGAAAATCATTACAGAGTATAAGATAAACTGTTATTTTTATTTTAATGATTACTTAATATCTGACTATTATCAAAAGTGAATCCTAAATCTAACAATCCTGAGTAATCATAGTATGCTAAAATTATAATAATTAAATGAATTCAGGCTTTAAAATACTGGAATTTCAAAGTGAAATTTGTTTCTATGACATTATTTTATCCAATAACTATCCAACCGAGAAATCACATCATTTTTAAATTTTTTCAAAATTTTGTTCAACTGCTAAAATTTCTTAACAATATTTCGCAAGTTTGGTTCAAGTATCTGGCTAACATCATTTTTTTATTCTTGTATCGTTCTCACAATCCTAATTTATTTTTACATATCAATATTATAGAAAGTAAAATGTATGTGTATACATTTTTCATGTTCGATCAAAATTTAATACGTAGGCACAAATATATTTTATTGTTGGAAGCTCACAAACAAAGTTTGTAAATGGAGGAAGTAAACCATCCTAATTTGAAAATTTACCTTACTTGTGAAAAGTCAATTTTTCAGCGGCTCAAAAATTCCACTGCAACAATTCACGATAAATGTATGAAATAAGATTACAACATACTCACGATATACAAAAAACGCCTGCAGCAATTATAAAACGTGTACTCATATACTGAGATAGTATTCGTTCATTTCCAGTAACAATTTCTATATATTTAATTTCGATTCAATTCATTATAAATCGAAGTATTGTGAAAAAATTGAAATCAATAATGATTTTACTAAATCTGATTATGGTCCTTTTGATTGTTTCATGGATAGACATGTGGAATATGACACTTCAAAAGGCTTATAGAAACTTATTTTTGGATCAATTACTTTATATTTCTTAATAATTGTGAGGTACTCTACCGGGTATCTCCCTCCGGAAATGTGGGTAGTGAACAGTGACTCCGAAAAGTCACTGCCATGGTTTATGTCTCTTTCCATATAGAAATATATATATATATATAAAAGGAACTAATTAGTTTATACACTTATAATTATAGGTAAAAGCTATCTCTCTTCGCCACTCGTCCTTCAAGATGGTCTGGCCCGATTAAATGTGGTGGCACCACAAATTGCTAATTAATTTAGTCCAAAATTTTTATATTGGTATTTAATCGCATTTTATTATATTTTCTTACAATATCTAAAATTCATTATTATTTAACCAAAAACAGGTACAGGTTTCCGTTTGTATTATCTAGTAACATATTTTTTATTATGGACGTGAAAATATTTTTCAATCAGGATCTGCTGTTTTCATATATATAATTTTTTTATCAACATTTGTATAAAAATTAATAATTTGAATTTTTAAAAAAAAATAAAATACCTCAAATTAATCTAATTTATGTCCAATTTTTGCATATTTGATTAGAGCACTATAATGTATTTATGAATTAGATTGAAAGCTCAAACGAATCTTAATTTTGGTTAATTTACAATCAAATTTCACATGTAAATTTTATGTAAATTTCAAAACTTGTTCCATCTCACAAATCGATAGTATAATCGGTGCCTTCGTTCATATGTCACTAGGAGAATTTCTGTTACTCCATTTAAAAAGTGTTAAAAGTCTGTTTTTAATTGTACACAATTTTTTATTATATTAAACATTTAGAATAACAATAGTAGTATTATTAAAAAGGGTCTGACGAAAATTTTATTGCACCTGTAAGAACCGAGGGGTCTATTTTTACCGGGTTTAAACTTCTTTATTATTGAATAGAATGTTTATAATAAATTTTTAGAAATCAGATATGCGAGTCTTTTTAAAATTCATTGAATCTTGTATCGATTCGTAACACAAAGGATACTATTTTAGTTTTTCTCTTTCCTTACTCTATCTTTCTGTGCAATAATTATTAAATGAATTTATCTTAAACTCCTATTTGAAGCAATAGGTTCTGCTACTGTGTAAGAATACAAAATTTAAAACCATCTGTGTACTTTTTTCTTTATTTTAATCCTAATAAAAATTATACCAATCATAATTTGTCATTTAGCTATAAATTTTTTTATTTGGTAGTAAAAATTTTAAAATTGGTGGAATATAGAGTTATGTGATGTCTACAACAGTATCAAAGTTTTTATTTATCAAAAAATTTCCTAATATAATTAATTAATTTAGAAAACTATAGAAAATGGAATATGCAACTCAAAAAATTTCAGTTTTGAAAAACATCTATTGGAAGAACTTGTTAGAAATTGCAAAATTAATCAAATCGATCCGAATGAGGTAGAATTTGGTAAACAGTTTAATACCAAATAGTGCATTTACGTTATTATCATAGCATTCTATATGGACCAATATTATGATAGATTATCCAGTTTGACTGAAATCAGGTACAAGTTAATCAACATTTTTGAAGTATCAGTAGAAGTGTAGCGAGTGATAATAGTCCTGAATGTGTATTTTGTCGAGTTATAAGCCTTTTAGCAAGAAATAATTTTTTAAGATATTATCGTACTTTGTTATTCAATGGTCTCTTGTTCATCAAAACGTACTAAAATTTAAATTTCATATTGAAAGTATTTGTATGTGGCTACCACATGACTGTGCCTACAAAGTTTTAATGTATATGTTTCGTCAAATTCTTATAGTGTGTTAATTACTTGGATGACAAAATTTTAAAAATTCTTGATTATATTTCAAGGCAGACAGTCCTGAGCTTATGTCACAGAATTCACTTATGTCGGGCCCCATATTTGAAAAATCCGAACTACTTGATTTGGAGTGAAAGTTAGGACATTAAACATTTTTATTTGATTTAATACCATTAACATACACATATTTTAGAATGTTAATTTGGTACTTATCTTCGGAACTATCTTTTGACTCATTTATGAAATAAAAATATAACTCAAAAGGTATGTGAAAGAACTTATCAAATATTAAACAAAAAATAATTTATAAAAATTTATCAAGTATTTATTCTTCAACTTTTACTGTAGTATGAGGCAATTATAGAATAAAGCGTTTGCATGTCAAATTTTTTAGGCTAAAAGATACTCCTGAATTATTAATTATTTGACATTTAAAGATATTCAGTAATTCTCGTGTAAATTTATTTTTTAAATATCATTAGGTTTATTAAATCAGGGAGGAATTCTTGGCTCAAATTATCAAAGAATGTTGTTCAAGTTAAATTGCATAATTTAAAAAACATTCTTATTTGAAGATAAATAGATTTAAAAATTATGGTTCAGCTATTCCCATATGTAGATATTTAAAGCAAGGTCTTATTTTGTACAGAAATTATCTCTTGAAACATAGTTAATGAAGTTTTCAAATAGATTGAAGGATATATATAGATTTAATTTTTATTCAGTACAAAAATAAGCAAAAATATAGAAATAGAAGAATATGCTATATTTATAGGTCAATATTATAGGACCTTAACAAAAATAAAAATCTCTTGTTCATCCTTTATACTCCATTTAATATATCATTTTTTTTAATTTAATGTTAAAATAAACAAAAATTACTGAAAGATTTAGCATGTAAGACTTGAAATCTTAATTTAAACGTTTACATTGGCGAATGAAAAATATTTTATAACTTGATTACAGTTACCCGAATTTAAAAAATATTTTACAATAAAATTCTTCAAAATTATTTGCTGGCTAAATTTACATAAAAAAATTGTCGAACTATATCATTTTTCAAAAATTCTCAATCTGTTTTGCTAAGATGTTCCAGATATGTCAAATTAACACAAAACGTAGTCTTTATTTATTTATATATTCAATGATTAATGTGTTTCCGTTGATATCTCGGCTATGCATCCTTGCAGTAACCCTTATCATTCAAAAAATTAAAATTTGTAGTCTCAAAATATAAAATTTAATAATTCCGAAAAGAGATCAGTAAAGGTTTTTTTAGGATAAAGAAAAAAATTCATCTACTAAAGGTTAATCTAAAGATTTAAAAACTAAAATCAGTTTTTAATAGCCTTAAAACTCATCAATCTATAAGTAATTTTTTCGCAATATTAGAGTATTTCAACTGATATAAATAACAAAAAACCAGGGAGTCTATACCATTTCACATTCAAAATGGAATAGGTAGAAATCTAATTTTAACATTTATATTTCAAGAGCGGAAGGTCGTTCTCGACATGGAATCAGGTGTAGCCCTGTAGTTGCTGGTAACAAGGGGGAAAATGTCCATGTAATAGGTTCTATTAGCAACTTGGGATTAGTTAACTGCGAAGTACGCATAGGGGCATTCAAAAAAGTTGATGCACATAATTTTAAGCGTTGGTGTATAAGTGGCTGCTATGAGTAAGCATGGGGGACCAGTAGTAGTGGTTATTGACAATGCTCCATGTCATTCAGACATTGAGAGCATTCTAAGCGAAAAAGAATTTAAAGAATACGGGATTTTATTACTTTCGACCTATAGTTCAATGTTAAACCCCATAGAAAACATCCGGTTTATTATTAAGGCATTTGTTATAAAGGTGTTGGC
>LDMZ01053468.1:0-12671 GCA_001455285.1 Sphaeromyxa zaharoni
ATCTGTAAAATAATTTACATTGAAGAGATTAATACCGAGTTCTTACGAGAAAATAGGTAATTGTGGGAATGATTGTACCAGGGTGAATATTACAAAACATCCTGAAGAATGTCGGTTCGTTAAAATATTAAATATTTTTTCAAAAAGTACATTACTTGAAAAATATCAACGCAGTAGAAAAACTTATCTACTTAAATAATAAGGTTCTATAAGTACTAATGATGACAAAAGGATAACTGTCATGATGCAGTATCAAAAATGTGATCAGAATGTTGAAACGCTTGTTATATACAAATAGAAAAACATTTATGTGGCCAGAGCTTTTGTAAGAGAGAAAACATCAGAAATTTACGTAAAAGTGCAGAGAACTGGAACAAATCAACCCACTGCCATGATTCGGGAACCTTCCAGGAATTCGTTTAAAGCCGTGCTTTGGTATCCTCTCTTCGTGCGCGCAATATTTATTGTCTCTGTTGATCTGAAAATTGTTGTATTTGATTCCTTGACGTTTGTTGAATTCTTCTGATTGTTGTTGTTTTATGCGTCTTAGGGAATAATTTCTTTTCTTACATTGTGATAAGAAACCTTATTTTCGAAAATATTTTAGTGCAAAATGAGTGTTGAAGAACCCAAAAAGCTGCCAAAAATATGCTGTCAGAGTGGTGTTAATTTATCAGAGGTTAAATTAATAAAGAAGAATGTATTCCAAGTTAATAAGTGACTTTTACCTGAGCTATTTTGACCATCAATAGGAAATCTCTTCAGAATAGAGATTTAAAAGGTGTATTATGTGATTGTAAACCTAAAGCATGTGATCTTCCCCTATTTTTTTCCATTGTTTTAGATAACAGCCCTACGTGCACTGATGATTGTCTGAATGCAATGATGTACATTGAATGGTTTTTTGAATAGAAGTATAGTTTTCATCACATATTTCAGTAGATCATGTTGTCAAAGCGGTGAAAGCTGCCAGAACCAACAGTTTAAAAAAGTGTATGAAGGTACATTTTTAACCTCATCTAGGGACAAAATTACCCACTACAAATATTTAATACTGACAAAAAAGGTTTAGGCTTACGAGCTTTAACTAAAGTTCCCAAGTATGTTTATTTTGCTTAATATATAAATGATAGGAATGTTTTTGTCATTGAGTATATAGGAGAGATTATCAATCGACAACAATTTATTCAACGAACTAACAAATACAATAATGAAAAACTTGAGCATTATTATTTTATGGCCTTAAAAGATCGGCATGTATTTTTGGTTTATTCAATAGTAAGTTTTAAAGTACATTGATGCAACAAAAGTTGGGGGCGTTGCAAGATATATCAATCACAGCTGTTCTCCTAACTTGGTCACCCAGAAGGTTTTAACCATCTTTATATCAGTTCATTATAGATTTTTAGTGGAATGTGAGAGGATATACACGAATTGGATTTTTTTCATTGAAAGATATTAATCCCGGAGAAGAACTTACTTTTGATTATCAATTTGAACGATATGGGTATTCCTTATGTTTTTTTTACCACTTTCGAAGAAAAACTGCTCAAATATGTTTTTGTGGTTCTGATAACTGTAGTGGATACATTGGAAACACAATAAAGAAAAGAAAAGCCCATGTTGTTATTGAAAGTATGATTTAATAAATTTTCTTGTCATAATATTCTTATTATTTAAGAACCTACCATTTTATATAAATTTTGAAATTATGCCTAACTTAATTATCGGATAATCACATTAGACATATAATTTAAAAATTTTAACTATATATGGTTAGGATATAATGAAATTATTAGTATTTGAAAGAAAAATACATAAATCTAGGTTTTTTGATTATCTGAAATACGTCAGAAATGTTGCGAATTAACTATTTATTGATATGAGTTCTTTAATTAAAAAAAATCTGTACTTATGTAAACCTTACTAATCTATAATGTTTTGATGGAACTATTTTTATTATATTGCTTTAAAAAACTAGACAATTTTCTTCTAAACGGAGAATGATTTGTGTTATTTGATCATTTCGTAAACCATTAATTTCCACTGTTATTTATATATTAAATTTTAAAAAATGTGCGTTTTATTAAAAATTATTTTAAACCATACCAAATTATCAGGTTGATTAATTTAATCTATTTTATTCATAAATTAATTATAGCACCTTGAGAACATTTTTTGCGCTTTATTCACTGAAAGTTACAAAATTTATGCTCCATTGAATTTTACATGTATATATTAGTTTATTTTGATTAAATAATCTTGTAATAATTGCAATGTTATGTATTATCCAGATAATAAATATTCTTACTCTAAATATAAACATTTAATTATTATTAATATTTTTTCATATAATTTTTAGATTATCGCAAATCCGCTTTGTGTAATTTTATTTAGAAGTTCGTGATAAACCTGTTCTTGAACCATTATACGATGAAAAGATCATGAGCATTCCTACGTCGATCGATCTTATTAAATTCATGCGGGACTGCAAATCCTGGCCTAAAAGAATTGTCGTATTTCGTAAGATCGCTGTGGTGGTTATAATTTTAATATAAATTCTATCTAGGGAAGTACCGATGAATTCAACCAACAATTACAGAGATGCTTTATTCTTACTATTATATCTGATTGGATAGAAGAATTAAATCCTAAAAGAATGTCATATAAATATTTCATCTGGGTTCAGACAAATGTTCTAATATCATACAATCTAGGCATGCAAGGCGATAAAAATTTTACCTTATGTTTATAAAAAACAAGTTCACGGAAAAATAATTAATATCATGAACGAGTGGCTTGAAAAAATTGGTCAATTGGAGAATAGTAATAAAATAACAACTGTTAGCCATTTATTTTTGTTTTGCACGTTTTAGCTAAAAAAGAATTCGTTTTCTGAAGAACATATTAGTAAATTAAAGTCACTTATCGAGGCTTTGACCACTATTTATAATGATCTTCCTGTTTGAATCCTTTGATGCCTACATAATTTTCGTAGGAAGAATTCAGAATTCCCAAGAGGGTTAAAAAGCACGATGCATTAGCTATAGGAATTGTGGTATGTTTTATTCATTTTTCTATCTTTATTAGGTCCCAGAAAAGTTTTATCATGAAATGGATTTATTAATTCTTTAGCGATCCTGTAACCAAAATGGAAGAAAACGATGATGTTGAAATCGTTGAAGTCAATTTCGTTCCTGATATCGAAGAGATATCTATATTTAATATAAACAAAGAAAGCCAAGCAAATATATCTGTACCTTCTATCACGGATGCAAGTAAATCTTTAAATATTTCTCTTGAGGAGTTTCGTAACAAAAATAAATCGCTTCAGAAAGATCGAAGAAAGTCTTTTCATGACGTACAATCAAAGTTTGCAAAACTTAAATCAAATGTTCAAGTAGACGCTCCGAGTCCTAATAGACCGATTCATCCTAATATTATTGAGAAAAATCAAAAAAGTCAGGGATTTACTGATCCTTATTTTGGAAGATATAACGATATATTCACTGGAAAAAATAAGGTTAGGAGAGAATCTTATCGAGGACGTAGTAATCTTAATACTGAGGAGAAGAAGATAGATGATCAACCTATGAAATGGTCCGTTGACAGAAAACCAGGTGCCTTAGAGCTTGATCCCAGGCTAAACAAATCGTTACCATCAGAGCAATATTCTGCATCAAAAGATGCCAATGACAAATTTTCTTTGCCTAATTTTAATCGTGATAATTCTTTAAATATCGGTCTCAAATCTAAAGTTCAGGTAAATCAGTGTTATGATCCAAAATTTAAATTCAAAGAAGATGTGAAATTACTATTTTTAAATATATCTTTTTAGCTTTCGAAATATGTCGTGGGTTGTTTAAAGGCATACTATAACCAAAACCTTATTAATTGTAAAATTGTATCTATTGATCAATTTAGAAATGTTGCTAGAAATGTTTATAATTCATCTTATAAGTTTGTAATGTCCCTTAGATCACTCATGATATACTTTCAAACGAAGTTGAAGCGATAAATAATGAAATGTCAAAATTAGAGTTTTCGGACCAAGTTCGCAAGAGAGCCTATTACCATATAAAAGATTTCATGGATAAATACTGAATATTTCACTGCTCCATTTATAACACTTCATTTTCATATATGAAAACATTCTGTAAAATAGGGTTTATTGTGTTTTATGAATATTTTTATTACCAGTAATTGTATATTTAATCTTTCAAATCATTATGATTATTCAAAAAATATATATTCATATGGTTCATAAATCTTCAATTATTTATTCCATATATTATACTTCTAGTATAATGCTCTTTATAGTCGATTGTTCTTAATGTTCTATATGCTTCACTGAATCACGTTTTTTATGATTAATATGCTACTTTTTAATGCATTTCTGACATATTTAGGCACCTTATTTTTGTGTATGTAATGTTGCTACCTTGTTTAATATCCGATTAGGTGTTCATAGTAATAACCCCTTTCAAAAATGTCTTGTCCATTCAGTTAGACTGGTTTCAGTTAACCAAAATGACTTGATTAATAATATTATGTATAATCTCTCCCCGCATACAAGCTTTACTCAGTGTATTGAATTATGCTGTCAGAGAGAAGACTGTAAAACGGCATTATATCATAACCGTGGGTGTCATCAAACAAGTTGTAAGGATGAAATTTGTTCTAACTACCCTGTATCATTTCAATCATCTAATAATGGACAATTTGGAAAACTTATTCGACTAGAAAGAATAACAAAGAGGGATATCGAAAATCAGTTAGATGAACGTTCAATAATTGATTCTAATACAACTTACTTGACTTCAAAGACTAACCAGCCTATTGATGAGAATAATTCTTATTTAAGTACTGTATTCGCTCCAAGATGCAACAAAACCTATAAAGTAATATAATGAATTTATATATTAAAAGATAAGGTTCATAGAAATATAATGATGAAATATGGTCGTAATGCAGGAAAATATTCCATCTTAGGAACGACAAGTAAATTTAGTGACTGTGTTGAGAAATGTTGCATGAAATCGAGATGTGATGCCGCAATGTTGGTTAAAAGGAATTGTTATGGTGTTGAGTGTAATAATAAATACCATGAATGTGAACCAGAGTCAGCATCCGTCAGATCAGATATCTCTAATAACAAAAGACACGGAGTAATGCTAGCAATGATTTCCCGAGTTTCAAAACGAGATAGAATATGGCGTGACTCCGTAGGCTACGGTTTTCATTTCTGAATTCATATTTATTTGTAAAGACTCATCCTATATGATGGTAAATATTAACGTTACCAACATTCATTATGACCTGAGGTTGGATAACTCAGAGTCCATGGAGTTTTTCCAGCTTGCATCTTACGTTGAAGAACTAGTATATATTATTTCAAAGATCTGTATCATTAACATTAGTAGATTAATTCACGTTTGAAAGGAATACCAGGTTTCACTCGTACAGTCACAAACCGATTTGTGTAATTTTTTGGTTTTATGAATGGTGATTCTCTCTTAGATCAAACATGGAGAATGGAGTTATTGTTATATTGAAGGTTGAAACATCAAGAGATTCAGAAGAAGATCTAAAAATGTCAACGGAAATCGCTGAAAGTCTTGTGAGTGCAGTGAGAACAGGAAGGCTAGTGTCTAATACACTTAAAACCGGTTTGGAGTTGTCACAGGATAGTTTTCTAGTTTCATCATCCCAAGGTACATCGTTTATTTGTTCAAGTATGAATGATTTTTCTACATCATGGCCAATCGCGGCTCTTAATACCTCGGTCCATATGCCTTGCCCTAAAAGTAGCAGCGGAATGACTGTCAGGCACTGCTCGGATCAAAAATTTGGATGGGATAGACCTGTCTTCAGAAAATGTTCTACTCCGACTTACTTGGACCTATATAGCTCCGTAAATAGTTATTAATATTTTTCTTTATTTTTAAGGCTCAAGTTGAGGCAATGAGGTTCACTGCAATAGTTGATAGGCTACTGCAACTTGTTACTGCAGATACTTTTGGTGAGGAGGAGTTGAATAGAGTAAGACGATCCATAAGTAGCATTCAAAATAAAGAAGTTGGGAATGTTTATAATCAAGACAGTGCGATTTCACGTATATACGGATCTTTGGGTGACTTTAATCTTGGGAGTTATGCAGTTGATTCAGATCTCAAACAATCAAGTAGCCAAGTTAATGTTATAAAAACTTCAGAAACTTCAGTTCCATCTGCGGACAAGTTCTTATTTAATAACGCCAGAATTGTCAAGGCAGTGCCTTCAGGACTTGCCATGCAATCTTCTTCCAGTCATCAAAGTATTACCAGCAGTAGCAATGAGCTTCCCATTGTGGTTAAAGATATCAAGGAAATAGAATTACCTGCTGCACATAAGAATTCGGACTCGACTTTCAATATATATACATTTCCCATGGATAAGAAATATAGAGGATGGAGTTATGGAATGTTTGGAGGAGATATAATAACAGCAATCGATATTCTGAGTATGATCATTTCTAACAATTTTGAATTTGCTGATATTGAAGAAAAAGTTAAAGGCTATATTGAGTTTAATTTAAACAATATAGGAGCTTTGGAAGGCTATAAGTGTTCTTATTCATCCTAGAAATTCCTTTGAGTGGATTTACATCAATAGTGTTTAGAGTCATCTACTTTAATTAAAAAATGGATATAGAGAGTTTCAGATGTCGATGTACTTGCAAAGTTACTGGGAGTTTGTAGGGAGTTATCGATGAAACAGGTTAGACGGACTAGTTATAGAGATACAAAGTTCACATTTACTACATTGAGTTAATACTAATTTAACTACTTTGATTGCCCTTAGATGTCGAAATGAAAACGATCACAAGAGCTCAGAGTCAATATCAGGAGGTGTACAGAAAAAATCATGGTGCAGTTTACTTGAATATGCTTTCTGTTAATCAACGCACTCTGTCAACAGTGCACCTAACCAAAATTCAAAACCTTTTGCCAGTTGAACGGAATAACTTACCAGAGTCATTTAATCATTAATAAAATTTTATCATGCATAGTAAGTCCTTCTGGTATGTTTCAAACATATGGAGAGGTCCTATGCTTTTTTGCCTGTATGATCAATCCCCATCCAGTACACATACCATTGAATATCATGTACCACTTGATGTAACTAAAATTATCTTACTTTCTTACTTTGTCATAGGGAAGCGATGATATGAAAAGTTGTTCCATATTGGATATAAGGTTCTGCCTCATGATTTTTATTATGAGAACATAACAGACAGGGCAATACTAAAAGCATTTCCCCATGTTCCTCATCTCTAAACCAAACTCATCTAATATGTAAATGTTCCAACGAAGGGCTGCTTGTCATAAATCGGTACAAGAGGGTATACTTTTGCTTTTCATTGTTATTCCAAAGAGCGTGGATGAAGGAATCGTTGTGGGCAATGAATCTCTTAACCATTCCAAATCAGCCGGGAAAACACAATACGTTGAGCAGGATACGGCTAAGGAATCTAAATCTAGTAGTGCTCCATGGTGGGTTGTCCTTCTAGTAATATTGATAATACTACTGATATTAATAATAATTCTGCTGTGTATGCTACTCTGTTGTTGTTTTAATAAGTAATTTTTTACTTCCTTTTATATTAAATTAATAGAAGCAAAACTAGTTACAGCAAGCCGGAAAAGATAATATGCCACCAAGATAAGTACGATAGTTCCTCAACAGAAATGAATGAAGAAGAAAAATGGGTGATCCACTCACGCAAAAGCTATCCTGATGGAGGAATTTTGGAAAGTCATGGAAAGCATCCAAATATTGGACATCAACCTGACCACGCTGGTTCAGTAATGGCAGATCTTAAGATTTCCGATCCCTGCGGTTCTTCTGTCAGAAGGCATAAAAAAGGAAAGCCGAAGAAAAAATTGGGTCCTAAAAGCTGTATGAAGCCTAGTAATATGAGTATACCGTCAATAACTAAAATAAATCTGGAATCAGATAATACCATGTAAGTTTAAATTGATACTATTTTTTACCAAATTAATTTTCTAAGTGAATAAATTGACCTAAAATGATATCTTATTATTAATTTATTAAATTTACAGTACATGAGTTTTATAACTTTGAATTAATTAATATTGTTACTCATTATTTTTGTATGACTACCTCTTCAGATTTATTAATAACTTTTTTTCAAAATGAACTATATATCGTTTATATTCAATACAGTTGCATAATGTACTGACAGAGATTCAAAGGATCACAATAAACTTTTAATATACATCCATGGTTTAATAGCAAAAAGTAGGCTCAAAAATTATGGACAATTATTAGCGATTTTTTTAATAAAAAGTAGCGTACATTTTTATTTTCTTAATTCATATACATTATTTTTATAATTTATTCTTTCAAAAAGAACTAATCAAGGAACCTGTGTTATTTTTTTGACTTAACATTTTGCCTTTTGGTGGGACCAAACCAATACCATATTTATTAAAACCAAGACGAGTAACAAAAGCTTCATTCTTTTATGATATCATTAATAATATATTTTGCATATAATCATACATTTTAATTCCAGTTGCCTTTATAATACTTAGTTAATTTTATAAAAACCATGCAAAATATATAATTTATAAGCTGATTGTGTCAGGTAGAATATATTTATATTTCCCATGATCATTTTTAAACAAGCTATTATTGTAGCAGAACTTCGTGTATCCTAGACTTGATTTACGTAATATGTATTATGGCTTTAATTCGCTCAGTTATATTGAATTTTTATGAAACTATACGACTGGCGGTAGCTGGGTATAAAACCCATAGCAAGCATGTGCAGTAAATACACCGATGATTAAGGTTGGGTATCAGTTTTATAGACCTCTCTAATTCTAAAATCAGCGCATATTAACAAACAAAGGTAATAAATTTTAAAAAATAGCGGTTCGACATCACCACAACAGGGGTGGTGAATTTTTGGTGTTCACTGTTCAGATGTGAAATAACATTATTTTATATTAGCCTAGTCTTTGCATTTTTAAAATTGATTATGACCACAAGCTTGTTCGAATTATATATTGAGATTTCAAATATTGATTCTTCAATAAAAAATAGTCAACGTTTGAAAGAAGCAGGTAAATAAAAAAAATAAATATTTATTTGAAGTCTGAATACTTTGTTAAAATTTTAAAGTATAAACTTAACTATGATTTATTTAATAAAATCATGATCGTTTTTATTCATTTGAAGAAAAATTGTTTCGTTATTTTTACATAATAAAAATGTTTAGTATAGTTTACAGTCTAATACTAAGACTATAATTATCCAAATCTCTATTTTTTAAATTTTATCGGTAATTTTTGTTGTTGCAGAGTTATTTGAAAAAACCTTGGTTATTTTTTAAAAACTTAATAACTCAACATATAACCATATATGTAAATTAAGGTATAGATTAAATAATCAATTTACATTGATTTATGTATCTAAATAGCAAAATTCTGCTGAAGCTAGTTTTTTATACCTTAATAATTCAGTTTTTTTTACATATATGTTAACATATGCTACCATTGAGATGTTTTATATATATTTACATATTTAAAGCCCACGTTTACAATTTTGTAGATTTATCTCTTTCCAAAATTCTATTATTATTAAAAATTGATTTTAATTGAGCGAAATTATGATAACCAAATAATTTCTTCTTCTATGTATTGATTGTGAGTATAGTCAAATTATTGTTGTTTTATACTTTTCAACAATTGAGCTCTTACTTGGTATTATATCAGAACTCTTTGGTTATGGCTCATTTAATTTTTAGCTAAATCTTTCGTTGTTACATGAACAAAAAAGTTAATAAAGGCATGTAAAAATAGTGTTATTTCCATATTTTTCATATGTTCTGTCAAAATAAGATGAAACGATTTTTAAATCATTCTGAAATTGGAGTTTTAATCGATTTTTTAGATCCTTTATAAGCTAAATTCCACCTTGGTACGTTAAATTGAAACAGCTTTTTATTAATTAAAACTTTAATATTCGATAGCAATTTTGTGAGTTCTGAATTATTATGATTATCATGGGTAAATATACTTGTACTAATTTTTGTTCATCAACGGTCATAGTTGCTTACACCAATTTTATTTTTTATTTTTCATTTTTATGATTCATGATTCAAGAAATTGTTTATACTTGGGTCGACTATAATTTTAAATTGCTTTAACAAAATGGAGTAATTTCTTTAGACCACAGTCAAAGGCCATTATGGTAGACATTCTGAACGATGACAAATCTGGGAAAGAAATGGATGAAAAATGCCAATGTAGACATGAGTGATGAATGTAACATAATATGAAGCTTAGCAAAATAAATATTAAATTAAATCCCATTACCAATTATTATATTATAATTATAAAAAAGAGAGAAAAGATGTGATTTAGCGATCATACATTATTTTATGCATTTTCAGTCAATTAAAACTCTGATTCAATTATTTAAATCACATTGAATAAATAGGATCTAGGATCGGTAGAGCAGGTCCTTAATTATACACAAATTGCGGACACATCTTTTCCGAACAAGGTTATGATGTAATATAAAACGGAAAATTTTCATTTATATTATTAAGGTACGCTCGGAGTCAACAGGATGGATATGGAATTTGTTCTAATTATTTTAAAAGGTTTTGAAAATTTGAAATTATTTGCTCATGTAAATATGAATAAATATATTAATTACAGGTTATATTTATATAACACTATTTTAATATCAATTTTGACACATTTAATAAGATCAGAATTTTAAACATGTTATTATATTGAATGAAATCCTTCTCTTTTAATAAAATATGATTCGTTATACTATCTCTACGTACTCGATTTCAAAAAAAGGTTGAAACTACATTTAAGGCAGATGTACCACTTGATGCCCTGGGGGCTTCTTTAAACTGATTTCCATTTTTGTCATTTTTCCCGGTCAATATGAATCCACGACCCTTCTTCTGTTTCAATAAATTCTTGAAATAAGTTTTAAACGTAAAATTCATGTTTCGAAACGCAATTTCATTGATCACATACAACAAAATATCAAGATAGCGATGGCTTCATTTGTTTATACTTAATCTTCACATAATATTTTTAATTTTGTTCCGGTCAAATGTTCAAATGATGGAAATCACTTTTGATAGTATTTACTTTATTCCCTCGTTATAAACGATTTTTTTTGGCTACTTGTACGCAAATACTAATTAACCAGGATTAATTATTACTTACATATTTTAAACTCTTTCATTTTTGTTATAGACTTTTACTTGATAAAAAACGCTTTTTTTGTCTGTTGATTTGTTTCCAGAATATATTTCTACATTTAACCATTCTGGGATTCATCAGAATTAGTATATTTATATGAACATTCATGATTTTTGATTCTCTTTTAAATGGCTTCGTGAAATAACTTCAAAATCTTAATTTGGTACATCTAATGACTATTGTTGTATGCATTTTTGACATGGATAATATTTCTTTGTAATTACTGGTATGAAAGCCGATTTCCGCTATAAATATTTGAAAGCGATTAATTACCGCCTTAAAAAAAGTGAAACTTTCTTTCTTGGGTCATTCTATGTAATCAGCCCCTACAAAAATACTATGAAACTGATATTAACGTTTTCTAGTAATTTAGGATTCGAGAAAACTACCTTGCATATTTCATACTCCAGCAACATACAAAACAAATTTAAAATCCTTTTATAACGAGGTAGACTGAATTGTGTTATCGTTATTACTACACGGAAAAAATTATTTCATGATCTTTCTTTTCATAATTAAAACTTCTTTTAATTTATGCAGCCATTCTCCATGCGGCAATAGTTACGACTACAATCCAGGAATCTTTATTCTTTAGCGATATTTTATCCTCTAATCCATAAAAATGCCAGTATTGTTTTTTCAATACTTCCTTGTAATTTTGTTTGGATAGATCCAAATCCTTAATAAAGTTTATTATGCAAGTGATTCTTATTCTTCTCAGAAATCGATTTTGACTATTAATGCGGATATCTCTACATTTATCCAGTTTTATTGTCCTTCTTCAAATCTTAAATGTTGAAAATGATAACTGCTAAAATTTGATGGCGTAACTGAAATAGATTTAACCAGTCTGTGTTATATTGTTTATAATTTTTTTTTCTTATCTATGGAGGAAAAAACCTTTACCTGCTCCTTATGTCTTCGAAGGCGGTTCAGTAAGGTGGGACTTACCTCCAGCCCGCTTTCGCGTGAGGTTAGGCGCCAGTCATAGCCTCCCAGGTGTCTGAGAGGCAGTGCGGGGTTTTCACCCACTAAAACAACCCCCATTACCTACCATATTACCAAGGCTACGCTACCTGATTCCGGCCTTCGTTCTCATTGTTTATTAATTT
Source organism: Sphaeromyxa zaharoni (assembly GCA_001455285.1). NCBI lineage: Eukaryota > Metazoa > Cnidaria > Myxozoa > Bivalvulida > Sphaeromyxidae > Sphaeromyxa > Sphaeromyxa zaharoni. Next base: position 12,416 of record LDMZ01053468.1, read on the forward strand.
CCAATAATTCTTTGAAATCTTGAGTATTGTTATACTAAAACTTTGATTTAAATATCCTCTCTAAAATAAAGTTAGTCTTATTTTATTCTAATAATTTCGTATATTATAAATACCAGGTTTTTTTTAGATATATACAGGCAAAATTACTTGTATCTTTGATATGGCATCAGTTGAATATTCGGTCATTTACAGGGGTTTTCATAAATAAACGGAAAGTTTTCATAAATAAACGGAAAGTTTTCATAAATAAACGGAA
>LDMZ01053521.1:0-16711 GCA_001455285.1 Sphaeromyxa zaharoni
ATATTATTTTCATTTCCATTTAAGGAAATTAAGGAACACATAGACAATTTTTTGCCTCTAGAAGCAGGTTGATAAAGAACTGGATCGGTTCCAACAGGGGAATACTCATAGTTAATTGAGTTGTGCAAATTGAAGCTGGTTTCATCAAGAAATAAAATATTTCTTATTTTCAATCCCAATATTCTTGCACAAAACTCAGTTCTTTTTTCTTTATTTTCTGACGTCAGAAAATTTTTTTAACCTTTTATGACTTAAATCTGCCCTCTTTTTTTCTCTTGAGATTTCTGCTAAACTAATCTCATCGTTTAGCTTCTCTTTCAATCCAACTCCTGTGAGTAAACTATATGCTCCACAAATTGTCCTAAGTTTTATATGTAAATCTTCCTTATTAGTAAATTGACGTCCTGCCTTGTTATACGCGTCATTAAAACTAGGATTGCCAGGGAAGGATTCAATTTTTTGAATGCATTTATACAATGCTCTATTGCTCAATCCGGTAATTTCTAGCATTTCTTTAGTAGTTTTGTTCTTATAGAGCGTTTTTATTTGCTCAAAAAATGTACTATCAATAATTATTCTTTTTTATTCTTTCAGGATTATTAACTGTGTTTAACATGATAAAAACTATAAAAATTATACTTTTTAATTATTTTCTTACTGAACTTATTTTTGAACCACTAAATGATGTCTCTTTTTTGTTAAAGTCTTGTCTCTATTGTTGGAATCTGTCTCTTTATTGTTCGAATTTGTCTCTTTATTGTTCGAATCTGTTTCTTTATTTTTGGAATTCTCTGTATATCATGTTGTTTCATCGATACACGATTTCTTGCACAGTGGTCGATTGTTTAAAGTTAAAAGAAACACCCCTTCATTTTTCCTTATTCAACTTGGAACGTTTAACAGGATTAACTGATTTTCTTACTTTTTTATAACAACATCAATCAAACTCTTATGTTTATTCAAAACACTCGATCCTAAATTCTTCTCACTATAGAAAGTAATTTTTTGTCTAAATTAGCTACTTCGTCAGCCTCATTCATATTTGGTATGAAGCCAATAAATCTAGAACCATCAGAAAAGGAACCTTTTACGAAATAATAAGTAGGAGTGGCTCCTTAGATAGGCCGACCAAGTTCAGAATAGGATTTTGATGCCAAACATAGAATATCCGACAAATACTTTTTTATGCCTTCGATCACTCCTAATTTACATATCGATAATCTGTCCAGATAATATTTTGCAGCTATCTAAAAGATCTCTTTGATCTCATCAAAAAGCAATGACCTCTCTTTAATTTTCTTTTTAAATTCGTGTTATACCTTGAAATCATTGTCATCAGCAAAATGACGGTGATTTAATAGACATGATATCCTCCTCCCAGTAATTAACAAAATCTAATAACTCTTTTTTTTATAATTAGAGACCGATGGCCTCCTCCATCCCAAATATGGTTGGTTAAATCGTTATCCTCTGTTAAAAGTTGTAGAACGTGTGCTTGAGATCTGCTTCTAAGTCTCAAATTATCTATCCATTACTTATGTAATCCGTACATTCATCAGGGAACATCCAAGATTGCTCGATTTTAGTTAAAATTCGTTGTTTTATTTTTTTCGAAAGATTTGCAAGATATTGTGATGCTTGGCACAACAACTTTATTATGTAGGCGTTTAACAAAAATGTATTTAATTTCAGGAACAGTGCTCTTCTCTGAATTCAATGTTGAGACAATTCCAAGGACTTGGTAATAACAAAAGATTCAACCATATAAAATAAAAGAACTGTTTTCAGTACCAATGTAATTCTGTCTCCGATTATTAGGTGTTTGTTACGACTTAAATGGTATTACACTGAATGAAGCTGGCTACTTCATTCGTTACAGACTTCTCTCATTAATTGCCAATAATGACTCGCCAATCAAATCATTATTTTCCGATAATAATGTAATATTATGATCTGTCTATGATGTTCTTATCGATACCAAGCCACTAGATATTCATCCTCGTGAGTGCCTTTTATTTTGCAAGATCTAAAACAAAATTGCAGATTTTTTAAGGCTTTAATTCCCAAATTTTTAGTTTCTCAAATACGTATACCACAGAATACAATTCTGTGATAGAAGGAAAGATACCGAAAGAGAAGAACAAAATAGTGAATTGATTTTTTATTGCCGCCTGAGGTATTTACAGACTGATTGGCGAATTAGCTCACTAAACACCTCATTTCATCGTTATTTTCATATTATTTCCTAAATCAGCTAAACACGCTAGATAATTATTGATAATGTTGATAAAATGATCATCACCAGTAATGGGCTCATAAAGAGTAATATGGGTGTTAAATGTACAACAATCTTGTAATGTAAAATGTAAAAACGTGGTCGCGTGCGCCGCGCCGCACTAATCTAAAGCTAATATGTAACAATGGCTAACCGGTAATCTTGGGAAATTTTTGATGCTATCATTCTTGTTAACTTCTCTGCGACAAATTTCGTAATTTCAACTTGTAAAATAAGAAACATCTTGATTGTATCTGTGATAAATATTAATAGTATAATTTGTATTAAATAGGATAACCAACGGTTTGTGTATTGGGGAAAATTTTGAAAGGTCATTTAAATGGGAATTGCTTTGATATTTTTATTTTTGAAACTAACGCCAATACCACTTTATCAATTGCTGAATAATTTCGCTTAACCAGGTGAAACTTTCCTAGAAAAGAAACCCTATGTTTTTCATTCCTATTTCCACATACATGTAAAAGAATTGACCAATTCAAGTGTGTGATACAACACTGACAGAATGATATGGCCCCTATCATTCAAATGAACCAATATATGGTTCTTCCCTATTTTATCTTCACACTTCTGAAAGACAGACAATTTACTACTATCCATTTTAAAAGGAGCATTCTTTCATAATGTCTGGGTTGGGGAAAGACAATTTCACCCATATGAGGAATGAAGTTCAGATAATATTTGAAAAGGCAGCAAACTGATTTCAACTCACTCAAATTTTTATGAGGTGGCATATCTGAGAGTGCAAATATCCAAGACTTTGAATTCTTTAATCCATTTTGGTTGATAATTTTTCCACTAATTCCTAGGGAAAACATACCTTTTATTATTAAGTTTAATTTTAAATTCATTTACTTATATAAATACCAAAATCATGTTATTAAAATGTTCAGAATCATTTTTATCTGTTGTTCAGATAGCATCGAGACATCAGCTACCGACTGGAATAGCAGTTAATACTTGGTCATTGATATATCGCCAAATTGAAGGGACACAACTATTTCCGAAGCTCTTGTCATTATATCTTCTTAGTCCTACTTATGTATTAACAGTAAATGAATTTTTGTAATCACCTGAAATCTTCCTCTGGTTATATGCTTGATCCAGATCAAGCTTCCTAAACTCTTCACTTCCTTTTAAAAATTCCTAAACTCCATCGACAATGGATAATCATATTCATCTAAAGATTTATTAATTGTTGTTCACTATGCCAACATATGCGTATCTATGCCGTCTTTCTTTGCCACCACTACGATTAAACTAGCCCAATCACTGTTAGTGACATTCTCGATAATTCCCGTTTGCCAATATTAAGTTCCTTTTTTTACTGACCCCTTGAATGAAGTTAAGGGATATGGTCGAATAAACTTTGGAACATACTTATCCCTTAAATAAAAATTTGCTTTAGCTCCTACAAGTAAACAAATCCTTCAACAGATGTCTCTGCAAACTCTTATAAGACTCCATTTGAACAAACTGATCAGTGAATGGACTAATTAGTCTTTTGAGAATAATCAATCTTAATAGACATGTCTGATAATTAAGTAGGATCATCGAAGGGGTGTATTATTGAATCATTACCAAACACCGGAAACCCAACTTCACAAAATATGCTTAAGCCTACACTCGCCCTCGACTGATTTTTGATTCTCCATGTTATCAAAGATTTTTCATCAGAAAGTGTTTTGTTATTTCACAACGCTGCTGTTGACATTATATCAATCTAGATTAGTAAAATTTTCCCAACACTATATTAGCTGTAGATTTAACTTCTTAAAAGTATCATACCCAATCAACAAAGTGGCAGAGTCTGTATAAACTTCCATTTTAAAACTATTTTTAACTATAAAATCAACAAAAAACAAAAAAATAATCCATCAATTTAACACTTTTATTAAGTCCAGTTCATGGATAGTGCCAATGTTTTTAATATATTTTTTTGGCTTTTTACGTATTCTGACCTATTATTCCACCTTTCAACAATCTAAGATTTTTTTAAAAAATCATTTATTTGACAAGTTCTTCGATTATCAAAATTGAAAAAATATGGCTTTTTCGTTCATCACAATTTTTGACTGCAATCGAGTGTGCTTTTTTAATAAACTAACACAGATGACGTCGTATTATATTAAATTAATTTAAAATGCCAATTCTGTAACTCTCTCTCATGTTATCTTGTCAACTTTGGAAATAAGCTTTTCTTACCCAACATAAAAACTTGGCCTTAATACACGAAAGATTTTGTTTCGTAATGCTTGTTGCAGGAAATTCATGAACTTACAGCTCTTTGATTAGAATCTTCCTGATTTTAATTATGAAATCATAAATAATTTTATATTCTTTATGCTTACAACGGTAGAATTCGATTCTATCACAATTTTCCTAAAATTCTCAGCGTAAATGATTCTTGAGAATCTCCAAAATATAGCCGTAATTTAGATCGTACATATTTTTATCCTATATTAAGCCTCTCTAAAGTTCGAAAGTATTTTTTCTTATTACCGTGAGTAAAATCGTCTAAACCTTCTCATTTGTCAAAACTTGCATTTTGAATCTATTGCAATACAATCCCAACAAATTTCCTTTTCTATATAGAAGAATGAACCATACACATCCAAAAATGTCATTTTCGTTAATGATATGACCAATCAAACACTAACTATCGTGATAAAATTTGTTTGTGCCATGCTTAATGTCCCAATGGTTTAACAGCCTTACTCGATAAATTGTATATATGTTGTTAGACCCTCGAGCAAAAACCAATATCAAAGATATTTTAACTGTTTTCCACGGTAAATGAAAATTTGTATTACAATAATTAAATAACCGATAATTTTCTGATGGGTACACATTCGAAATCTGCCGTTTATATCTATCAGAACAATAAATGTAAATAAAGCTAGCACCTTATATGAGAATTTTTCCTATTATTACATGGCCCAAATAAAGTTATGTTTTTGAAAACATTTCCCTTATTTAACCAATGGATCATAAAATTGATTTTTGCTTTCAAAAATTCTTACATCAGTCACGATTTAGAGTCTCATTTCATCCCTTAGCGAACTTAACGTTGAAGCATGTCCAGTTCACATTCAAAATGTTCTTAATGAGAAAAAAAACTAAACTCTTTTCATATTTGAAGAGTTTGTGACAAAAGAAATTAACTTCATGAACAACAATGGTTTACGCTTGATGAAATTCTCCACCTAAGAAGGATAGGGCTATAAATCTGGTTTGGTTTGTGTAGGGATTAACGATTGGTGTCAGTTATAGGTCAACGGCAATCGTGGTAGTGGGGAAGTAAGAGCACGATAGTCTTGTTTTGCACTGCAATATGTAGTCACTGTATGGTTCTAGGATATGATGACTGAAAGTGCTAACACTTTTATCAAATTTCAACCAGGTTTTGTGGAAGCGGTTAGATCAGAGAGTGAGGAAAAGGATGTTATGAAAGATGAAACTGAAGAACTAGACCCTATGATTAAGAAATTCTTAAAGCCCCATAAATTCACTATGTCATGAACAAAGCCATTTAATTTAGTTACAACATTGATGGTGTAATGCCATTTTACAGTAGTATCTTTGCTCCTGAGAAGATTCTTCACAACTCTTCTTGAACGCATTACTTGTCCGCCAAAAATCTACCAAAACTCCCCGTGCACCTGATGAAGAGGAGACATCTGGGGATTAGCTGGACTATTCATCAACCTGAGAATTAAATGATCTTGTTCGTTTTCATTGTATTGTACATATGTTAAATACTTATGATATGTACACTTTAGCTATATCTAAATGTATTATAAACACTCACAAGTATCATATTATAATTATATATGCATTTTTTTATGTATTTTTTTCATATAGTAGTAATTTATTTAAGTTTCAAACTATTCTTTTATATCCTAATGAAAATATATGCACTTGTGTAAGATATATATACGTCCCCAATCTTTCTATCTATTAATTATTTACGTAATCTACTGTATATATGTTTGCCATTAGATATCTTAGTGTTATAACAACAAGATGTACTTATATAGAGAGGGATGAAAATACTATGCTGTTTTTACATAAAAAGGACAAATTCCAGTCTATTTTAGCTGTTTTCGAGGTAGGATAAATGTATTTTTCACAGATCTCTTGTTTTTAGATTTAATAATGAAGAATAATAAATATATACTGGCGGTAGATTAGGTTTCCAATAGATGTTCTAATTTTTAACATTTATTCATAATCCTTCTCTATTATGACTTATCATTATGATTTTAAAACCGTTTCTTCATCCCTTTCTCTAAGACATATTTAAGCATTAACCAGCAAAAAATATAGCTCATAAATTATAAAATTTTTGCATGTATTCTTAGAAAATTTAAAGCAAAATAAGGACATGTTTCACAGATTTCCAGCCAAAATTATAAAAAATGAATCACAATAAAAGTAGTCAAATGATAATTTCTATATTTATAACAAGTAATGATGAAAATAATTATCGGGCTGTAAGTTCGCACAGGCCTTTATTTTGATAGATGTTTGAAACAGCCCGGAAAATAATTTTAATTTAATTTTATGGCCTATATTTAATGAAAAAAATAGTAGATGAATAATTGAAACATCTCGAAAAAAGAATATTTCCTAAATGATTTATTATGAACCAATTAGAAGTTCAAAAAATTAATTACCACTATAGAAGAAATTTATAAATCCATTCCATTTTTTTAGCAATTATAGAAGAAGATCACGATGAATTCGACACTGTTAAAAAACAAATAAAATCAAACCCCTGTTATTCCGATGTTTGAAAATTGTGTATTTCAGAGTCTGTGAAACGTTAAATTTATTTCAGAAACTGCAATTACCATGGTGAATGAAATACGAGCGAGAAACTGGAACGCGTTGCTGCAGTAAAGTGATTCTCATCAGTTTTAGAAACATAAACGGTATGAAGAGTTGTGAGTATTCGAAAGAAAACTCTTAAGAAAATAATAAAAAGTTGTATGATCTGAATTGAGTTTTTGTCCCTTCAAAGAGGAGAACCTTAATTAGGGACTTAATTCCATTAGAATTATTCACCTACTTCTGAATCAATCAATCTAAAACACCCCTCTAAGGACCATCGCAAAGTTGCTAATGAATTTGGAGTCAGTTTCTGCTTTATACAAAATGTTGTAACACAAGATCCTAAATATCTTTCATTTATAAAGTACGTAGAGGTCGGATATTCATTGCTAAGGCCAAATAAAATTAATTAATTAATACAAAAAAATTAAGTTAAAAATCGAAATACCACTAGAGCATGGAATGTTGTTGTTCCTTTTCAGATGAGAAGAACTTATGACAATATTAATTTTTTAAGTAAAAAAACGGTAGTTGATCGATTAGAAGTCCTACCCATGTTCCGATTGTGTAACAGACAAAATTTTATCAGAATGTCGTGGTACTTAGTCACATCCAACGTGGGTTATGCAAAGGAGCCGCAAATATTTGAACAGTATCTCAGATTTAATTATGAAACATATATTGGTATGCTAAAGACGATGACAAAACTCTAGGTTGATCTTGTAATATATAAGAGGCAATTGATCTGGGAGTAAGGTTCTGTCACCAGTCATACTAAGAGAACAAACCTAGAAATAGTTTAGTGACAAATATCATGATCTTACTATTCCGAAAATTTAGATATCAATTGCAATCCATGTGATTCTTACCCGTGGATGCAGTAGAAAAAGATAAAAAAGTCGAAGTAAGCCAAAAAGCAAAGCCCGAATCTACCTTTATTCAAAAAAATAAAGATTGGATTGAGTGCACTAGGTTCAGAAGGCGTTCAAATACTATTCTGCATGCAGAAGTTGGATAATTTGAATGAACGTATCTATAGATATTTAAAGACTTAATATTTTTATGTTTATAACATTTTGATTTTGAATTTTTCAGTAAAATTTTTAGTGATCACCCTGGATAGTGGATGATATTTTAGCTCTAACCAAGGTTTTTAAGTATTTTTACAGATAGGCAAAAACTAATAAAATATTTTTTTAAACTTTTTAACTGAAAAATCTTATATTCTGGGTAATGACTCATCTATTATCATAAAGTAAAATAAAAATTTTCCGTTTAAGTATATTAAGTAATAATTTTAAATGATGAAACAAAATAAATTATTTTTTACTTAAAAAGACTTCTTAACTATGTATCAAATTGATTTAAATTATCCAATATATTTTTTTGAGGTCTCTAAAGGTCCTTCCAGGTTCTAAGTTCGGTACTATGCCCGAATTATGCTCTAATAGAGGATAAAAGGTCTATTTATACTAGCATATTTAAAATTAAATCCTAGGCTTAATAAATCCCTATACCAAACGGTTAAATTAAATAACCTATCTTAAATAGTGTTAACGAGAGGTTATGACAATATGCACAATTTCAGAGCCCTAAAAGTCTTCATTAACTTACGTAACATCTAATAAGCCATTAATAATAAAATATTATTATCAAAGTATTTAACTTAATTATATTAACAAATATGAACGTTTTTGAATGTATTTTTTATACATTTTTTCTTCCATTTCATTATAGGAAAATAATATTTCGTAGAAATTTGAAGTTAATATAGTTTTGTGTTAATCCTTATATAATATTTATTTTTCTTTTATTCAAAAATAACTATACCACTGAAGCGCTAATTAGATCAAAATTCACCCTAGAGCCATATATAAGGGTGAAACTATTTGGCGGCATAGATAGTGTTTATACTAGTGAATTATAAATCCTATTAAAAGGGCTTCTTTATACCTTCATTATGTATATATAGTTACCTTGGCACGTTATACTTTCTTAAAATATTTTTTTGAAAAGAACTCAAAATGGATCTATTTCAAAGTCGGTATTAATGAAAATAATGACATCAACTCGTTAATACTCGGTAACGTACGCTTATAATGTTGTCACTAAATAAAGGGCTGACGGGACGTCTGTTATGATTTTTCTTTATTTTTGATGATTTAATTTGTTATTAATTGTTTTCATCGTTCATATTGATTTGAATAAATATTTTTATATATATAATTTCGTTCACTTCTTAATTGTGTGTAATATTTGTGATTGTCGTCATGTATTTCGATTTCGTTAATTTTCTTATTTCCTCAAAGATATTAACATCGAATGAAATTTTTTTAGTCAAATATGGTTAGTTTTTTATTTAAATTGTTATTGTCAAGATATTCGGCAGAGATATAATAGGATTTTTTATAAATAATTTTATTACTTTAACTTATTCTTAGTAATATCAGGTATTTTGCAGGTTATAACAACCTTATAGGATTACGTCAAATAATCAGATCTGTAACGTGTAACGTGACAAAAACTCATATTATTTCGTGGTTTCGCTGATTTTTGTTGATATGACTGTGGCGTCGGGATATTGGCAAGACATTGATATATAAGACTCACAATAAAATGTCAAAACTAACTAACGTGTTCCTACGAGTTTATCCGAAGGCCTGGTCGGCTCTACAATGACTAAAGTTACTTTTATGCTAATTCTAAGGGAACAAAATTTTCATTTATTGAACTTAGACTTATATTTTTGTATAAAATTAATTTTAAACACGAACTAACATGGAAAAAATCTAATATAATTTTGAATTTTTTTTTTACACTTTAATATTATAATTTTTGATGCAGGCAATATAGGTATCATATTTGCTAGTATATGTGGCGCTAAACATATAACCTCGCCATTATTAATTGCGGGCGGGCGGTAAAACAGATTTACGATTATTTTAGTTAGTTATAGTTACTTGTAACCCTTTTTCATAAGTATGTCTTATGATTCAAGAAACATCTCCGGGAATTCAAATCCAACGCCTTCCAAATCCTTGGTCAAGGTATTTACCGAAACAGGTAATTACTCCCAAGGGTATCTCAGTATACAAGTTTTCTATTCTTTAGAAATCATTTGTCAACTCGGAGGTTGCCAAATAATAGATAAGAGTCGATTATTACCCACCTGGTGCACGATACTTTTACTAATTTGAAGTAAAACCCATATATAAAAAAGCAAGTCGCTGATGCACCATTTCGGGCTGTCCCATAAATATTCGTCGCGAACTCACGATCAAATTTTTGAAATTTTGTAGAAGAGCAACGAAAAATGGTGAGTGAAGGATGTGGCTAGATTTATCTTCATAGATTTAAAATAAAAAATTACGATGTTCAATTATAAACATCACTGAATAATAAATAATTGCGTATGTCTGTTTAATTTAGAATGGTAAGCCACTGATGATAAATCCTTTGAAGAATTTATTGTTAAAACGCATTCAGGTCATTAATATAAGCACTTCTACCGGAGATGAAGATATCTAATAGCTGAAAATAGTTTTATCAATTATCATTTAAAATAAGTGATCAAATATTTAAAAATATTATTAGCATAAAAATGAAAATTTTTACGAATATAAAAAATTTACTAGCTTTGCTTGAATAAAGGTGATTAAATGAAACAACAAATACATCTCTACTAAAAAGAGTATTGGAATTTAATATAAAAATTTTTCCAAAATATAAATTTATTTTTTTTAATTCAAATAATAAAGATGATTTTTGATCAATGATATAAATGAAAATGTGTGTAACTTGCCTCTATTTCTTGTTTTTTACTACAAGTGTGGTGTTAATTATTAAAAATCATAATTCAATTATCTCTATCGACAGTTTTTCCTTTAAATACTTTTGAAAATAAAATGAATTTATTAGTTCCGTATTTGAATTTATTTAAATTTTATGAAAGAGAAACTTCTAATTTTGTTTTTAGGTGCGAAAATTTCAATTAATTATGATGCAAACAAAAGCAATTCTTTGAAAATTTATCAATTTATTTTTACGTATCTGTAAAAGAACCACGAGAATGTTAAACAAAAATATAGCTCATACGGAAACCTACGAATATCTATAGTTATACATCGAAAAAACAATACGAAATGATGACGTCATGAAATATTATTTATTCTTGTTTTGCTTTATTCATTTGTCTTGTTTCCTTCATCAGTTTGCTTTAACTTCCAATAAATAGCTTTCAGCTGCGGCATGGATCTTTTCATCGGCGATGTATTTCTATGTCTAAGTTTTAAGTGATAATTAAAATTATTTTTGGACAAATCTGTTAGTGTCATTTAATTTTCAGTTAGCGTATAATAGTACCTTATTATTTTTACGAAATCATACCGGCCCTTTTTCTGATGTCGAACAATTATTGAGTTAACATAAATATTTTATTGGTGTCTTTCAATCCGTCAAAATATTAAACATAACTTAGTATAAGGTTGAGAGTGTAACCTAGACTGAAGAACTATGTACAATAATATTAAATGAAAGTTTAAAAAAAAGTAAATTTTTTGGAATGGGATGTAGTTATCAGCAGCTGAGAATTCCCTTCTGGAAACAAATTCATTGAAATTCGGAGTGGCTCGCAGATAGATATATATAATGGTCGATGATTATCTTGACCTGCTTCCAATTGATATTGAGATAAATAAGCTTGTAGGTTCTTGATTCCTTATCTAATAAAAATATACTGCGCAGACTGGCTTATAGATCGGAGGCATTGTATTAAAAAGTGGGATGGTGAAGCCATTAAGATTCGAGATGATTTGGAACGAGAATTTGCTTCTCCAAAAAACGAATCTACAATGAACAAATTTTTTGATAAATATGGTTCTTCTTGTAGGTTGATTTAATCAATATTTTTTTTTAGGTTTCAATTATTTTTCGTGTAAGGAAACGGTGAAACATTTTGGCAGTTCCAAAAGTAAACATGGAGGTTCAGATCATCCTATATCCTTGAAAGTATAGATATACATGGGCTTGTTACTATATTTAGAGGCTAAATAGGTTTGTCGATATGTATGAGAAAAATGGTATCGGTCTTGGTAAGTTTTTAATAGTTCACCCGCCTACTACATTGATTCTTCCCAGCCGTTTTAGTCTTCTAGACCGTTAATCGTTTTTACGATTTATGTGATACATTTTTGCGGATTAAACTACTTAACTGTGCAATTTTTTCTAACCCACTAAGATTTTATTACAGATTATTATGTTGATTAAAGTTTTAACTACCCAAACGATTATTCAAAAATACTTTCAGAAATCTCTTTTATTTATTAACTCCATAACAATTCCTAAACTGTTCCATGTAATCTATTTCAAATTTTCCAGTCGCATTTCAGTACTTTTATTTTATTACATAGTTTTTTTCCTTGAATAAGTTATAAGAAAAAATATTGTTTTTCTTTAAATATGCATTACTATTAGGAAGGAAATCTCATTAAAATCATATAATTTGCAAGTAGACGTTTTATTTGATTAATTTAATTTCATTATGCTTTTAAAATGAAACCGAAACTTATTCAGCTTTCGAGAATTTTTACAAAATGGCAGGTTATTTCTTTGGAGTGGATTTATAGTTACATAGCTTACGCTTAGTAATTTATCATCATTAGCTATTATGTTTCAAAAAAATTCTTGTTCTATCTTTATCACTGTATGGGTCTTTTTTTGCATTTATAACCAATAAATATTTAGCAAAATTATCTAAGTCATAAAAATGATGTGAACTAATTAATTTATCTTCCTTTTTTCGACTAAAAATTTTTTTTATTATGCTTTTCATTTATCACTATAAATACAGATTAATTGTTATATAACTTTAATTTCTAGTCCAATAATTTGCAAAAAATATATCATTTGTAGCACCTAAAATTATACTATTGGGCTTAAAACTGGTGCTATCACGAATCTAAAAAAATATTTAATGCAATTTTTATCAGCTTCATGGTTTAAATTAATAAGTAGTTTATTAGGATTATTAGATGCATTTGAGTTAGCTAATTTCAAATTTTGTTAAAAGTCATTTTATCTTACCCTCTGTGTAGGGTCTCCTAAGAAAAGGTATGGTCTTCTTATTTGTGTCCTGTGGAATCGTAAATATTTTTATGATAATAAATGAGATAGAATGCTCGTTATTTAATTACAGTAACGAAGGTAGCCATAATTTTTACAATTTTCATTGATGTCTATGTTATTATAACTTTAAAGATGTCATAAATTATCATTCTCTTTTATACTTTATATACAAAGCAAAAGGATTTTGTGTATTATATTTTGTTTAAGAGATTCCATCCTTTAAAACATTAGATTATTACATTCCAACCTGTTTATTTTAAATTAATAGCTTTGCCCCATGTTCATTACTTCTTTTTTAAGATTTTCCCAATCCATTCATTTATTTCTATATTATTTAAAATTATTTGCATTCTGAAAAATGAAATGTACAAAACCTATCAAAGGATAACCTACTTGTAGCCACTGCTTTAATTATTTTTGGAATTGTGTTTTTCTACTAGTTTTGATGATGTATTTTTCTGGAACCTTTTTTACCAATATAAAACAAATAAATTATTAAAATCCATAATTGAAGTTTCTTCATACTTTACATAATTTGATTAAAAACTTTTTATCATTATTTTTTATAGGTATTCATTATCTAATATAAGTTTAAATACAAAGACTTCAATAAACATGAAAGTACAAAGAACTGATTAATCAATGTAATAATAATTTATACTATGATTTTTTACCCTTTTAATCTTTAAATTATTCTATTTAATTTCTCGGTTCGTTCAGGAATATGAAATAAATTGTTTTTTTCGTTTGAAAAATAATTTTAATGAACAAAGATAAATTAATTCAAGCTACTGTTATCAATAAGTTTTAGTTCTTTTAGATTCCTTGTAAACCCTAACCTGTGATTAATCAAAACTATTTCTGTTTATGACCAACGATTTAAATAAAATTTCAATAATTTTTTAAATTAAACTATATTTATTAAATCTAGTTATTTTTCATATGTTTTATGATTTTAGAATTGGCAAACAAAAAACTAGAGATATATGTTGACCCGTATAATTATATCGATGGGGATGTGTATAGTTATTAAATAGTTTCGTGATGCTATATATAACTAAAACACAACATTATATTCAAAACCTGAAATGTTTTAATCTAGATGTTATATATCATTTCTCTAGCGTTTTATATAAAAATGTTTCATAAAATTGTTTATTAGAGCTTGTGGTAAGAATATGATCCATTCATTTAATTCACAAAACCTTTTGTATATGAATTACATATCCATTAAGCAGTGTTGTTTAAAGATAATCTGTAAAGATGTAATTTGTTTGATGGATCACATTTATTGAAATATATCTAACTAAGAGTTTAAATTAGTGATGAAACGTAAAATAATTTCATGTGCACCATCCACATCTAATCATTCATGCTCTATTCTCTTTGTGTGGAGACAAAAATGGAATAGTCTAGTAAACTATTTGGATATTTATTAATATTTCCTTTAATTATATTAAAAAATTTAAAAAATAATTTTTTATAATAGTTTTTAGCTGAGACGTCAACAAAGTTGATGAGATTTTCTATTTTTGAAATACCAGCTGTTATGAGACAAATTAAAGAAAACGAATCAACTATTAAAGAATGTCTGTCAATTCAAGAAAATTCTACAAAATCTTCTAATATAATAAAAGAAAAATATGAGAAACTGTCAGCTGAACTTGGGTTTAATAAAGATGATTCCCATATTGATATATTCTATGTTAAGGATATGTTAGAGAAAATTTTTGGTGAAATTCCGAATAAAATTAAAAACCTTGAAGGTTCAATGATATATTACAACAGATTTCAAAGATTATACAAGTTTAATGTACCAATATGCAACAAATTTTTTTAAGGATAGACAAAAAATTTAAGATTTTAGAATATATATTAAAACACCCCCATATAACTGAATCTAACTGGAAAGATTACAAAAAATCAGATGAAATCTCTACAGTTTGTGATGATACCGAAATCGAAATAAGTTTAGAATCGTATATTTTTTAGTAAATATACAGCTCTGGATGGAACATCAACTGAAGAGAGAAACATCTTTTTTGATAATGAATTTAGGTCCTATTTTTTAATTGAACTTAATGAAGTATGTTTTATTAGCAATATTCAAATAATTTTTAGTTGAAATTTTTCTTTATAGGGATTCAACGTAATTTTCAGAATTGTGATTATGATGTAATATTTGATGCTATTGTATTTTTTAATATTTTCATGTTAAACTATTTAAAAGGATCAAAATATTTGCGAACAAATTTCTGACTGGAAGGAAAAAAATTTTGAAAAATGGCTTGAAACGATCGATGAAATAATTCAATCGTTGTCCAATAAAAACATTACAAATCAGTTACTGATAATACAGTCTGTTTGGTTTATTTTATTTTTTTTATTTTTTAATTTTTTTAGTCACAGAGAAAGAATGGAATCACAGGTGACATACTTAAAACAGATATACAACAGACACCTACAAAAGATTAGAAACACCGAAACACTGTATGGTGACGCTGTTTCTGAACTTGAATCACTTCAAACGGAATTAGATTCAATTATAGAAAAGACGAAGCGACTAAAGCAATTTGTTTTTCATAGTTGTTTCTCATTTAATTATGTAGATCTCTACCGAAATATCTTCAAAATATAAGAATCGAACAGTTAATATCATGAGTAGTATAAACAGATTATTAAAGTAGATATTTTGGCAAGGATTTTAATCGAAAGATATTTTTATATATGTTATCTTTTCTAATATTACTTAGTGGTACGGGTTCAACATATGTTAAGGGTGAACATATAAAATTTTTTTATTATCTATAGAAAGGTGTATATTTTTTTCTGAAACAACATATAGAACTCTAGGAAGATATTTTGGTATATGAAAACTCTAATAAAGTAATAGTATTTACATTAAAGTTTCAATATTTCGAGCTTCGATATAAGCAGCTCGTGATTTTCACTAGGATCTGACGCCTCATCGACATAATAGAAGAGTTGATCGTTCAACTATTATTGAACATGAAAAAATGGGTAAATGTTATGTTCTTATTTTAACAACCTTAAATTTTTCCGATACATTATATTAATAATATTAAATTTTCCGATAGATGGTTTATTTTGCTCATCTAAGAATTCTATACGTGTAAAAAATGTAGTATTTCAGAAGTTAATCTAGCATGATTTCTAATTTATAGAAAATATACTGCAAATTTTTATTAATAATCATAGTTAAAACGTCTATTTCATTACGACTATTGTTTGAGCTCTCCATTGAAATCTCTTCTAAATCTTGCTTCAAAAAATTCCTTCTAAGTTCTTAAAATTAAATAATAAGATTCAAATTACATTCTACCAGCGATATATTACGATTGAAATAATGCACTTTACCTTTTTTAGTAATTTAATGAAACGGGATGAGCTAATTAAAGAAAAATAAGCACCATTCAATCAAATTTCAGTAGAAAAAAA
>LDMZ01053536.1:0-19893 GCA_001455285.1 Sphaeromyxa zaharoni
CCTATCCTGGGGGCCATATACGGGGTCTTCCGTTTTCAATTGCTATATTAAGAACGGGGTACTCCTAAGGGGGTACTGCAAATTTGATAAAATATTGTTGTACCCTTGCACGTGGTAATGGCTCTCATTCATTTGAGATATATGGGAGGACCACAGTATATCAGTGCCGAAACTAATTATTATACGGTAAAACAAGTCTAGTTAAAATAACTTTTTTAATAAATATTAATTTATATCTACTACAGTCGAAATACGCGGAAAAACTACTGAAGCGAGTATAATGGGTCGGGCTCCTCGCATCATTCTGCATCACAAACTAAGTTCATATTTACAACTCACACCGTAGGCAATGTTTACCTATAGAATACCGCAACTACAAAAGGTGTATCAATTAATCATTTAGAAGGATAGAACAAAAATCCATTTTTCTGTTTAGCAGCTCTAAAGTAAATATAAACACAGGAAGTCATTATTAAAATTAAAAATATCTATAATAATATTAATTTACCAAAAAAACGTTATCGTGATTTTTAGGTGGATGTTTCAAGAATTATACATGGATATGGAAGTAAATATTTGATTCTGTTTTGCCCATCATAGTAACTTGTAATATCGGATTAATGCTGTCGTTTATATTCTGAGAAAGAATGAAATCAAGTAAAACGTTGCATGAAGAAAGAAAATGGAGGGTTACGTGAAAAAAACTATAATTTATAATTTAACAAATAGATTCTGATCTTGAAAAGTGTTTAATCTATTGCTTTATCCCGTGATAATATATCACCCTGCTGTTTTAAATTCTTTTAACTAAAATTTATTGATGAGTAGTACACTAAAAACGCTGAAAAGACAGCGATATACATCAAGATTTGTACTATGGTTACATATACTCCTCTTACCAAGGTCTCTGGGTTTCGTTGGAATGACTTTAGCTTAAATAGGAAATTTCATAAGCCAATAAATATTGGGTACCTCAAACATTCTAAGTTATTTTAATATTGAATCAATGATTACTCGTATTGGTGATACTGGTTTATTTTAGCTCAAGCTTAATTTTATAAGCATATCGCGCATATCCGAATAAAAAAAATTATTGACATTAGATCAACTCTGTATAAATATGTGATTATCCGGATTGTATCAAGAGCTTTTTGTATTAAATTGAGATTTCAATGAAACCGGCGCGATTTATTATTATCCATCCATAAATTATAGCATAGCATTAACACCCTAAAAGATCACTGAGAGTTTAGGTTCGAAGCAAAATTAATCATAATTACATCGGCTTAGTATTTCATTTTAAATCTAACACCAAGATAGGTTCGAATAAACATAATCGTAAACGAAATCTCAAGAGACCGCCCTTAAAAAGTTTGGTTGTTAGAATCCCTTATTGGATTATTTGCCCTACCCATCAACATCACGTTGCGGCGCACCCAAATTCTTTGGCTTCCTGAGGTTATTTTGCCTTCATGTTTTGCTTTTTTTTCGTAAAGATGATGAAAGGTTTTATTTTAATTTATTTTTTTCCATGGTGTTTACCCAAAAATTTATCGTATGATTTTTTGGAGGCTTCAATACTTCATAAAGCAGCATGGCGTCGAAATTGTTTAAATTTGACTACCCGTTCGGCATAATCGGGATATTTTGTTATACTTGGTTTGTTCTGGCGTTTTTTAACGAAATTTCATTCACATAACTCATTTATGCTATCGAAACTATTTTAAAAATTAGAAAAAGACAATTAAAATCGTAAAGCTGTATTAAGTATATGCTACGACTATTAGGAAACCGATACGGTTTTCACAATCATAATTTACAGAAAGACGTCTGAAACACCTCATCCTCGAATAATTGAGTTTCGTGTAAGACATCAAATGTAATTGTTACTGACAGTTAAGACGGTATTCTGAAGCGGCTGCTACTCACGTGCGTGTTATTAAGTCGGTCACAAATAGTTATCATTCTGGCACCTGGTGCCCATATTTTTGGAATTTAATATTATGGCCAGTTCCGTAGCGTTAGAGAGGTTGAAAAATGATCTGGCTAAGCAGAATGATAGAAAAAGTTGTGTAAAGCTTATCAACAAAGGAATTGTCGAGACAATTCAATTCGTTCCAGCTTCAAAGCCAGACAATTATATTGAAGATCTTAAAAGTCGATATTGTTACGATGAAAAGGAAAGATCGTGCAACGGACAAAATGTGTTTAGGTCATTAAGAGCGGGAATTCAAACAAGAAGAAGCAATGAAAACTTGGGAGAACCAAAGACTGTAGGTCTTCCTAAACCTGAACTCTGCTTTTTTAACGAAAATGATATTAAAGTCGTCTGTAACTCCCATAGAAAAGTTGCATCAGGTCTGCAAAACTTAGGGAACACGTGTTTTTTAAATTCTGTGATTCAAGTATTGGCTGCGACGGAACCTTTGGTTAATTACCTCTCAGATGGAAATCATAGACGAAATTGTTTTTGGAAATTTTTTAAATGGTATTGTTAGGTAGGAATCCCGGTTTCTGTTCATTATGCTCCTTGTCGTCCCTCTTTGTTAATTTATACTCTAACAAGAATCCCATTTCACCTCACATGTTTTGTAAGAATATCAAAGGTTTATATTGAAATCGTTATTAAATAAATTTCAGCTATTAACTCAAATATGAAGATCGGAAGACAGGAAGATGCCCATGAATTTTTTATTTCAATGATATCTTCAATGCAAAATAGCCTATTGTATGGACATAAAAAGTCTGAATTTTATTTTTAATGATATTTTGTAGTGCTGATAGATATTCCAAAGAAACAACGTTCGTTGGATATACCTTTGGAGGCTGGGCTTGTAGTAAGGGTTATTATTTTTAGGCATTATCTGACGTGATTTAGTCGAATGTTTAAAATGTCATAACCTTAATACCACCTACGATCCTTTCTATGAGTTTATTCTAGACATAAAGGTATATAGATCAATAGTTGTCGTTTTTTATCTTAAAAGTTTGTTATTATTCATGTATAATTTATTTATTATTTTTGACATGTTTAAAATCGATATATAGACATATCGTTCAAGTTTTTAATTTTTAATCTATATGCTTGACTTTAGTAAAATATCTATAATATATCAGTTACTTGCAATGCTTTACTAAGAGGTGGTTATAGAATAAAGCTTGAACCTAATCAGGAAATATTTTTGTGGGTTACTTTTATCTAAATAAGTGCTAATATTTCAATTTATATAGCAATATTTAAGTGGTATTAATTAATTCATCCCAAATAAAAATTTTACTGTGATTACTTAAAAAAGAAGAAAATAGTCATTTTAGATTATGATTGTACCAGTTTTTTCTATATATTTTATTTTAAAATTCAATAAAAGTTGACTTTTATTAGTTATTTAAGTGAATATTGAGCTCAGCCTTTTTATCTTCAATAAAAAATCCAATACATTAGTTTGGGTTAGTACCCGAAATCTTCACAACATGTTACAATTTATGATTTTGTGATTCTAGTTTTTGACATTATTTTCATGATTGTAAATTTAAAAAAAATTAAAGATAATCTTTATAAATCTAAATATATCACTAGTTCTGTACGGTATAGTCTTATAAAGGTTTTCATTGCTTTATGCAATAAGTATATTTAAAGATAGATAAAAATATTTTAGAGGTGCTCTAACCTAGAAAATTCTCTGAAGCTATTTTGTAGTGAAGATTATTTAAATTCTCTGGCAAGGTACAAATGTGACAAGTTTCAAATCATTGCCCTGTGCATACGCTTATAGATGCCAGACTAAAGTAGAAGCGAAAAAAATCTTTAGATTGGAAAAACCACCCAAGGTTATCACTATTCAATTAAAAAGGTTTTATTCATCGAATTTCTTTTTTTACTTCTAAGATTTGAGTATTTTAAAGGAAAACTCAGTAAAATAAATAAACATCTACCTTTTACAGAAGAGCTTGATGTTTCTCCATATCTTTCAAAAAATGTTTTTGAGATCGTTCATATTTATCAGTCATAGATAAAATCCAAACTTATGTACGATTTATACGCTGTTCTGGTACACAGAGGATCCTCGACAAACATGGGGCACTATTACAGCTATATAAAGTCGTCCAGTGGGGTTTGGTGTGAAATGAATGACTCTATCGTTCGACAAACATCAATCAACACTGTTCTTTCGGATCAGGCTTATCTTCTTTTCTATATAGTTAGAGACTCTAGCGTAAATTTTTAATATTTTTTTTAATATTACGAATTAGCCTGTTTATGAAGAAAGCTTGATTAAGAAATCGAATATAGATCATAAAGTCAAAATAGAGTTAACAAATAGTTCAGAGATTAAAAGTCATGTAAATAATATTGTTTGTGAAAAAACTTCGAATATTAAAACAAATGTAAGAACCTATAATAGAATCTTTAATTTCTCAGCTAAATCAACGAAAAAATAGTATTAAAGATTCGGAAACAGATGTTTCATTATCCATTCGGGCTGATGAAAAAATAAAAAAATTTAAGAAACCGGCAGCTAATACTATATTACAGGAATTGGGAAGATCTTCCTCTCTTTTAAAGGTGGGAGAATCGGGTGGTTTTTTATAAAATCATTTAAATATCTATAGTTAAAACATGGAACGGTGATGGAAGCGTAATCAACAAAGGTTCTGTAAACAAATCCAAGAGGAAATACCCTTTGGATGCTTCTGATCATGTAGGAAAAGTATGTAAATTTTTCAGTATATAATCAAGTAGATAAAAAAGGTTAAAAAGAAAAGGCATGGACTTGGTGACTTATTCCGTCCAAACACTTTCCAAACATTCTACAACAATGTTCAAAGAAAGATGAAACGGAAATAAACCGAATGCTATATATAACTGTATTATAATTCTAAAACTTCGTCCTTTGAATAAATTTGTTTTAATAAAAAAATTTTGTGAAACTGTATGTAGTATCATAGTAAAAGTTAATAATTGAAAAATGGTATTATGGCCATTAGAAACAGCTCAAATCCTGACATTACATATTCAGGAGAACTAAGCGCTGGCAGTAGGATCATGCTGTGTGCTATTTAAGACACTGGAAAATCAAATAAAAATGATATCATGTGCTCGTCGACTCTCTAAGTATAGAATCTTAAAAAAGTGGCTTTCACCGTCAAAAAATGTACTCACCTTAAACCAGTGTTCTTATGATAAAGATCTGTTTATAATTAGCGAGATCTAACGACAACTGTTATTATTTTCCGACAGGATCATGCCAAAGTCAAAAAGAACAAAATTAGGTATCGCTTTGTAGTCTTGGGTATAAGATATAAAGTCCATCTTACAAAAACAAAATCAAAAAGGCAAGAGAGGAAGCCAATCTTATTTAACTCCGTACGTTGATAATATATATGGAGTTATCATGTTAGGTTCGTGAGTACCTTGATTCATACAATAGCGTGTATGTATTTCATATCAACAACATGGGAAACGAAAAATTGAAATTGCTAAGGGAAGTATTTAAAGGTTCTCGGTTTGATCATAACTTATCCAAAAAACTCTCCTTAGTATTTTACTTGGGAAGAACAGAGTACTTTCATTGGCGTTAGGAAGCACCCCTGAGCTAGAGTATAAAGAAAATATTCATGCTCTTGCTAAAGTATAGATATTTTTCTCGCATTGGATTTTCCTAGCATATTATAGGGACCGTAGCTCTCTTATTCACTTCAGAATCCTGTGACAAAATAGTTAAGTATGATTTTTTTTGTACTTTAAGCGTTTTAGTGTTCTAAACAACTTTAGAATGCGTGACTATGCACATTCTGGCAATACAGCACTTGACGACGTTATCTTGGAGGCAGGTTTTTTCATTTTTTCATTGCATAAAATACAATAAAACTTAATTCTTTTTTGCATATTTGTGTGAAAATCTTGTAATTATGTATGGAATGTGATAACTCGGGATCAGTTTAACTGGTGTCACAAAATTTATATGTGCTCATTTAAGTGACATATTAGGGATGACATTTTTTCACTCTTCAGAAATTATAGAGTTGTGATTTCGTTTGTGATCGTTCATTCGGGTAGAATAAAGATAAAAAATCACTTTGTAAAGTATTTCGTGTAAAATATTAAGGTTGCATGTCTTATATTCAAGGAATATCGACGTGTGTCCCGTACACAAATAGTCATAAGCGTTTCTTTTTATCTGGTATTAGAAACTTGGGTGTCGGCTCAACCGTTTAGAAAATGAAAGTCAAATTACTTATGATAATTTTTACTAGAGAGAAAAATACGTGTTTTATTGACCGATGTATATCGCCTCTCAATAAAGCCCATGCCACCTACCTCTTAAAATTTTATTTAATACTTTTATCGTTCAGAAATATAATAACCGTGATTTCCTTCGTCTAAGTCCATTTAAAATTATTAGAACTGTCTGAACTGTTCTTGCTCGTTCGTTCGAACTTGAGAAAATTTGAATCTTAGGAAAAATTGAACTATATTTACATTCCTTGATTATACTACCCTTGTTTTATAAAAGCATGGATCTACCGTCAAATGGTTTCGTAATATGTATCTAATGAATCAACCTATTTCTATACAAATAAATCATCAAAGTAATAAATAATCACTAGAGCCAATACAGCTCGAAACATCAACAAAATTTCCAGTTTTAAAGGACTGAAATTTTTTTAATTCTTTGCGATTTTATTATTATTTGACGAATATATGTAGTACGCGTTCATTTTTTTCACACTGAAAGAATATTATTGAATAAAGCAAAAAAACTCTATTTTACATTTAATATTGAACTTAATAACATACATTATACAGTAAAGTCTGTCCTAACCGCCATATTCGGGGAGCGGAGAAAAAATGACGGTTGAGACAGACTTCACTGTACTTATGTCACTATCATTGTAACTGCAGATAAACCACGTTTCACGGGGTTTCCACTGAGGAAGCTTTAAAAAATATATTGAAAATATGAGATTTTATGCTTACGTCATATAACGATAAGGTTTTATCTACAACATGTGAAATGACGTAAGACTTTTAAATCTTCTTAGTCATTTTGCAAATAATCAGCTCAACTGGAAAGAATTTTTTGTATAATTAACCATTTTCCTTAATTCTTTAATAAATTTTGAATTATGTAACTTTGATATATCAGTTATCTTATATTTTTCATTTTATAAAATAATTTGATCATTGGTATATTCTTAAAGCATATCTCAACATATTTTATGGTCTTGATCAAAATTATTTTTCTTCTAACATGGATGAATATAAATAATACGAGATATCCTGAAATTGATAGCTGATATATGTTTCTGAGCATTTTATAAGGAAACTATAATAATATTGAAATTAACTGCCTAGGGTTATTGATGGAAATGCTTCTGTGGTGCATCCGCGCCACTGACACAAAAAAAGATTAATCGGTAGCGCGAAGATAGCCGATAAATTATTATAGCCCCTAATTACTATACATTTTCTTTAATATTTATTTAAATTAATAATTAAGTTCCTTAACCGTAATAAAACGGAAAAGCTAAGAAGGTTGCAACCACATAGCGAAGGTGGAGTCAGGTGGTCAGACCCTCACTATCTTTTGCATGTAGAGCCAATTGGGTTGATACTCTCGTGGTTACCGCAGCTTAACTTAAAATTTCATCAAATTACTTCCGTTTTGGCTTCAAAAATTCTTAAAGAATCTCACAGCATCCTGAACTAATTATATTACATGTTGATTAATGATGAGGAACAGGCTAGTCGTTAAAACTACGCAGATTTTCCATCTATGTGGTAGAATGTAATTGCAAGTTTATTTAAGCTGTTCTGGTCGATGCTAAATCTAAAATTAATGATTCTTTACAATTAATAAATATTCAGCAGGATGACGCTTATATCTATAAAGAAAAGTTTTCAAATATACTTTGTTATTAATTTCTTAGTTAAATTTTTCCATTGGTTTATTCTTTCTACTTTATTTATTTTTATCAATTAATTGTTAAAGTAATGAAATAAATTGTAACCTCTTTATTAAAGGCTATCTTTACTTTAACCTTGACTGATGATATATATAAAATAGTGAAACGAACAAAATTTAGCTTGTCTTTGCTCTTTCGTTGTCCCAATAAAATACCTTGGGAGAAGTACACCTGTATTAGTTTAATGGTTCTGAAAATTTTTCGTTATTTAGTGCCTTCACACAAGAAAAACTGATTCATAAGATTTTTATGATCCGATGTCCCAAATTTGTTTTTAATAGTTAATGTGATATACATGTTCTGCGAACTCGGCTATTTTGGTGACTTTATCGCGAACATTAACTAATTCGGAGCTGTTAAATTTTACTTTAGGTATTACATAAAATTATTATATCTATCCATGTTCGAAAAGATATAATACCGTACTTATTCTATCAGCTGAATACAGATTAATTAATTCTTTAGCAGTGATGGTAGGATCGTTAATTTTTTCTTATTCAAGTTATACCTTATGAGCAAAAAAATGCTATCCTTCATTTCTGGTTCAAACTGATCTATATACAGCGGGTGCAAAAATAGGTATAAGTTAGTAAAATTAATTACATTTTATTGAACTAATAGCTACATACCTTAGAATAAAGGTTCATGTACTTTATATCATTTCTTTTTATTTTTTCAGTTATATTGGTAATTTAACCATTGGCGGTAATTTGACTAAAGAACAGCGAAAATGAATATTAAAACAATACTGGAAGACAGAAAGTAATGAATGCGTAAGAGAACAGTGGGTCAAAATCATTGCAACATCTCCCCCAACAAGGTTCACGATTTATCGACTGCGTGACAAGTTTGAACAGACAGGGATTATCCACAACGCACTGAAAAGTGGTTCTTATTAATTGTTCAGGCAGCATTTGTTTGTCTGTGTAATAAATACCGTAAACGCTACACTTTTATTTCCCTTTTTGACCATTTTATACCTACTTTTGCGCCCACCTGTATCATGTGGAAAAAGTTCTTAAGTCACGGTCTTTGATGTATTTTAGATGTACTTTACGTTTGGTAATTTATATTTTATCCGACTCAGGTAAGTAGTTTTTATCTATTAAGGGTTTAACCATTCCTTTTCTACCTGATAAAGATTCTAAATAGTATTAAATTGCTGTACTTTTTTCAAGGAAAGTATTGTTTCCCAGCTTTAATTTGTGAAGAAAATGGAAATTATTAGAAACAATTATTTATCCTAGGTGTTTACAAATAAAATCCTGTCAACTGGAATGTTCTTTCATTCGCCTTTTAAAATTGATCACTCAAACAATCACATCAACATTAAAAATAACAGTCGAGACACTCATGAATTCTCCTTAAGAACAAATATTTATTATCAAACATCTAAGAATAAATAAACTTTCTTTCAATGTCCCCAACTCAGTATATATGATAGAAACTATTCTTTTCATTATTTTGTATGAAGATATTTGTGATTCTTGACGAATCTGATGTTCTAAGGTCGGATGCTTAATGTTTTAAGCCTAAATTTAGTTTGAAAATGTTAAAAATTTAAAAATTTTCTCTTCGCAGAGTGTTGTAATTAGATATGCAATGATTTATAAACATTTTTAAAAATAATGCTTACTTTCACTGTTACATATGGCGGTGTATAATATACGAATTAGATCATTTATCACGACCATATTTGAATTAAAATGAGTAGACAGTATATTGGTACATATGGAATGAACGGTTTAATATGTACACTTTCTAATAGAGTAATGTAATACCCTTGTATTGACCATCCCTGGTTTTCCAAAAATACGGGCTATTATTAAGAAGTTTAGGGATACAGTAGTTTTAATATTGTTCATTTTTTGCTGCATTATTTTACCGATTTTTACTATTTATGTAAAATACTAGATAGAGATTATTCATCCAAAACCTGTAAATAAGATGATACTGAATTCTGTAGTACTGATAATAATGCAATTAGAAAAGGAAAATATTATGGTTTTTAATGAATGAAATTTAGTTTCTGTCCGTCTTAATGTTTTTTTTTAACTGTTCCTTACCTTTTGGCAAAAAATATCAAATCCGTAAAAAACTTGACGTAATGAATAAACAAGATTTTTGTGTTAAAAATTAAATAGAGCCTAACAGATTTTCTTCTGCGTTTATTGCTTTTTTTTATTTTTTTTCCTTTAATTTAGACTTAAATGGTACAGGTATGTAAAATTTACGAATATGTAACTTTAAATAATTTTGTATTTTAATCATTTTTCGTCCACATTTTAAATTGATCTTTTAAGTTTTGTATGAAAACTTTCTCCAAAATAAAGAATATAAGTTAACTAAATAGATATTTTTATATTAAAATAATCATAAAAATGATTTTTTTCTTACTTTCTTATAGTCTAATTTCTTATGAATTATTTAAATTAATAAAGTAGTGGAAAGATATGAATAGAGAGTTCAAACTGAAGGTGAAAGTTAATTTTAATTAAATTTTAGACTATTATATCTGTTTTGTATATATTACTTGTAGAATATCTATATTATAAGTTGACGAAGGATTTTGTTAAAAATTGTTATGGTAATAAATAGAATTATTGCTAGATGTCAATATTTATTATTTATTCGAATATTTTTTACAAAATATTTGATAAATTTAGAACTTCTGATAAGTGTGACTTTAAAGCGTATAGATTATGAAAACTTCAAAGGAAATAATCATTTTTTCTTATTTGCATAAGGTATGGTATAGATGCTATGAAAATTAATATCAATCAATTCGTTTAAACATGTTTAGCGTTTATAATTTCAATAAATTTCTTGTCATTAATTTATAATTTGATATATTTTTAAAATATACTGCTTTAGGAATATACGATGAAGTTTCTAGCTCGAATCTGAACTATCTGACAGGTCTCAAAATGCCTGTTTCTGAAGCTCATGGTAATAGTGTTCGGTATTTTCTTTAGTTACATAGGAAAAATTAAACTGGAGGATCGCTATAAAGTATGTAATGCTGGAGATTCTCTAAATTCTAATCAGTGTCGTATCTTGGTTTTCCATTTAATATTATCTATATATTTATAGAAATTTTTCAACATCATGAACACTGAATTTTCAGTAAAATTACTTGCTTCCTGGGACTGTAACAAGGGAGTAGTAGCTTATTAATATGTTTAAGAAATGTACCATAACTAGTCGTATTTTATTATTTTATAAAATTTGTATTTATTTTTAATTTTATTATAATTCAATATCTTTAAAATATTGTGTCCATGTGTCACGTTTTTATGTATTCAGGTTTGTATAATCTGCTGCTTTATAATTTTTATTTGACATCTTTATCCTTAAAGACGTTGCCAAATGTTTTAACTGAACGATTTATCGACCTGATTTCATTTTTTTGATGACTGTAATTATCATATTTTTTTTACTAACAAGTGGATGTTCTAAGTCAAAATTATCTATTGCTTTTAGTGACCGACTCTAGATTGATAATAGAATTTTTACCTCGAAATGAACGAACAAGATTAGAAATATTTTATCAGTGTGCCAAGTTTGTGCGTTCGTTCACGTGAGTTTAAATTAAAGTTAAATTCGAACGAAATATCATTATGAATTATTAATTTCAACTTTTTGAGCTAAGGAATGGAGCTATAAGGGAATTATAATACACTGGCCATTTAAGTAAAAATTGTTTTTTAAAAACAATGTACTAGGATGTAAAATACAATTTACTTGTTTACACGAAAAGAAGAAAAATTGATTATATATGTAGCCACCTAAGCCGTTAATTACTTTTAATTACCAAATAACAATAAATCAATCGTAGGCTAACGTCGGACCTCGGGGACTTTTTTTCACGCTTGTTTTCGTTACAATATGCATTTTTCTTAGTAAACCGAAGAATATAATTTTTGCATACGAGATGTACTTTCATTCGCAGAATCTAAATATTTTTTTTCAACGAACGAACATGACTTATCTTATTATAAAGTTGAGTGATCCGTGTGATCATATCATAACTTAATACGGCAACTCTGACAGGCTAAAGAGATTCTATTATATTGAAAACAGGCAATATAAAGGATTGATCTGAATTTTTAACTTGGAATGGTTTTTCGTAGATCGAAATCGACATTTGTGTTGCTGGCATTATTGTCCAAGATACACTTAAAATTATTTTTCGAAAATTAAATTGTTATAATCTGGCAAAAATCTTTTCATGAGTTTACTTCAAGTTATTTTATTCTATTTATCTTAGATTACGTTATGCGCTTGTTATAACCCGTCTCTAGACAAACCTAGATAGTCAATAGTTCTCAGCCTATTTTAGTGCAGTATGATGATCTGAAAACTATTTTTGTTTCGTTGTTACGATTAAAATTTTTAAGTAAAATAGTCTTTGATCTACAGACGGGATATAAGCAGGCGGTTTAACTATATCTTTGCTAATTAATTTCTTACTACAATAAATAAATTTATTCATTATTTTTAAAATTTATTCCTAAGCTGTTCAAAATATGGATCTCATATAATTAAAGCATTTTTACTGATATGAAAGTGATACCGTAAAAGTATTATCATTCTTGATAAATAACCATGACAAAACAGGATTTAATTAATATTCCTTTAAAAATAAACGTATTTTTACACTTCTAGAATTTGACATTAAGCAAAAGATAAATAAGCTATAATTAGATGATATATTTTATTACAAAACATATACATAGTCATGATTCCAAACACTTTTTCTATTAAAGTCTTTCATATTGAAAATTTTTTATAATTATATCATCTCTACTTGGAAAAATTTATATTTATTGAAAGTATTTATTTTTTATTCCATAAATGCCACCTAAGTTTGAAATCATAAAAAACAGTATTTTAAGCATATCCTAGTGGCAGACATCCCAGTTTAGTTAAAATAATATTTGTGAGTGCAATAAAATAACAAAATAGCAGCTGTTTGTTGAAAATGAAAATATTAGTCTTTTTCATTTTATCCTTTTCAGGTAACAAAAATTTGATCTTTTTAAATTTAGATGAACATATATCGGCATAGGATTCATTTATTCGAGTACCATTGGAGTGACTTCTTTTACAAGAGCCAAATGCATCGTATGTAAGGTAGGTTGTTAAAAAAATTTGCGTCGTTACAAAATAACTTGATAATTTCCAAAATAGATTCTTAACGTAATAGAAACTTTCATGAAATTACGCTAATTTTGGTGAACCATCATGTGGAGTCATCTATAGTGATTAGAATAATATTCCTTCAACTTAGTTCTTACATTTAATTTTAAAAATCAATTAATATACAGTGGTACCTCGGTACTCGAACAATTCGGTTCTTTCTCAAAAATTTTGTGCTGAAAATTTTACTTGATTCGAACAGAAAATCGGCGTTCTAATAAACCGAAAATAGCCTAATGGAGTTGAAGGAGATTTTGTGTGGAACGGAACGAGCTGATTAGAGCCGAAACGCACTCTGCGGCTTCCCACCCTGTTCTCGTACTGCGTTGGGCGTCACTTCTAGCCCTTCCGTTAGCGAGCGAAGGCGTACTTTTTGTTCAAGAATTAATAATAAAAACTCGAACGAATTATGGTCGAATACCGGGTTTCAATTTTATCAAATATTTGCCCAGAGATATAAATTTTAAAGTGAAAATTATAACTTCTTATTATAAAAATCGTATTAAAGTACTGAAAACAAGAAAGAATTAAGTTGTTTTTGTTTAGTGTAAAATTAACGCGGAAATTATACAAGGCATATTTAAAAGCGGATTTAATCAGCTTATCGCAAAATTTTCAAATATAATTTTCACTGCTAACTTTGTTACCGGAAAGGAGATGTTTCAGTTGCTAGAACAAATTTGGTTGTCTAAAATTTAAGGAAAGTTATTCTGTATAAAAAGTTTTCAGGTTCTTAAAAAAAATAGACTTTATGATTTTTGCTAAGAAGAAACATAAATACTGTAGTAGAACCTTAGTTGATTGAATTTCTATTATCCAAAATACCATCACATAAACTGTTTTCTGATGCCTTTCTGAAATTTTGGGTATTATTTTATAATATTCTATATATCCAGCCACTAATGTCAGTGAGAGAGATCATTTGTAACGATTTTTTGGTAATTAGAGGTTCACTGTTTAAGACGGAAAACAAACTATACACTTTTTATAACAAATATATATTTTTTAGTATATATATACATAATATTATGTCTAGTTGTTTATAACTATCATATAATATTTGTTGTTATCATGCATTTTTATATGAAATTTGGTTATGAAAGTTGCTGACTTTCATATAATTTTTGCATTAATTTTAATTCAAATACGTTTTTTGTATTTAGTAATGATAAAAATGGTATAATAATGTTCAAGAATTAGGATATAAACTTTTTAATCTTTAAATAAATAAGATACGAAATGAGAATTTTAAATTTCGATCCAGATTTTACCGTTTAAAAGTATAATTCATTTTTGATGAAATTTCAATATTCCTTTACATACAAATGTATTGGGAAAAAGTTAATTAAAATGCACTTTTAACATATTGTATTTTTGATATAACTTTAAAAATAACTTAAGGATCCTTTAATATGAATAAATTTTGATAAAACCTCTACTAAAATAACATACCTAAGAATGGAACTTCAAAATTACTGATATTTTATATAAAATAAGATGTTTTAAAGTTGTGACAATAAATTCATTTATACTGGTTCATATATTAAGTCAAATGTTTGTTATTTAAGCAAGGAATTTACTTTTCTTTCACTGCTGCAGAATAATCATTTTTATTTTTAAAAGGGAAAAAATTAATGATACCTGATTCTCTTTTAAATCATTTAGAAATTTCCTTAATTATAAATAAGATATTTTTCAACCTATTTTGCAAAACTACTGTTCTGATCACCATTTTTTTGAACGAATAGAATTTTATGTTATGAAGTGTAATTTGGGTGAAGAAGGAATATTTTTATTTTATATGGTTATTAGAATCTTATAACATTTATTTTCTTTATGTAATACCCTCGAGTTATTTTTAAAAAAATATTTGCTTAAATTCAATAAGTTTCTATTAGAAAAACTTAAATTTAGTATTTTTGTTCTAATTTTCCAGGGTGTTGACTGTAATACAAAAAATTCAGAAAATACTAAATACATCTATTTCGTGTCTAAATCCAGTTTATGTGTTAAATAAAAATTTTTGAACAATATGGATTTCAGGGCAAAAGTGAAAAAAATATCTATTTCTATTGTAATATAGAACTTTTATGAAGTTAAGACAGTTACAAAAAATATATTGTATTTTAACTCATGATTCATGATTTTTGTTTTAAACAAAACATATTCTTATATGCTTTTAAGAAATATCAAAATTTAAAAGATAATTCTAACTATAAAATAAAGTTTTCGAATAAAATATAAAAAACATAAACATTTCAAATATTAAACCCTTTCACAATATTCCTACTAAAATATTGTGACTAATTATTCTCTCTATACTAGGTGATATATCTAATTTCATTGATGAATAGTTTAAATATCTCTGAATTTATTTTATTATAGGAACTATTGGACCAGGAAACTAACCATGTGGTGGATCCGACAATCATTGAAAAACTTGACGATGCTACTAATATGTACTGTTCCAGAGTACCAGAGCAGTATAGAGAAACGGTTTTAGTGTGTTGCCCCCATTTTTAATGTTATTACAGTGTTACAATGTCACTAATATAACTCGACTAGGTGACGTCTACGTGCGTATGCTTAAACTTACCATTCATGAAAGAAATTGTAATGAGCTTACATGCCCACTAGATATTGGCTATAATCCTCGTATCAGCACAAAAGGCAAGATCTGTGCAGCTTGTAGGGTGAGCATTTTCACTTATAATAAAAAAACCAGTACTTGAATCGTGTTTGTTTTGATATGTGTTCAAACACTTAAGCCTTTCTAGTTAAACACGTCAGATTGAACTTTAATGTTTTTTTTTATGCAAGGTTTTGATTATGCTTTGATCAATCGGATATTTACTTTCTTAAGGCAGGATAAATGAAGTTCACATTCAGATCGTTTAAGAAGTAATATGATATCCTTATCTATATCTAATAGAAATTCCCGATTGTTTAAGGTTCCCTATAGTATTCAAGCAAAATTTCTACCTAAAAAATTTCAGTTTCAAGTTTGTCTCAGTAAAATTTCAATCAATATTACTAACACTACTCTATAAACTAAATATGTATCACCCAAATAATTGATTTTTCTAACGAAAATAAAAAATTTGTTTTAGCTGTTTTGTTCTAACCAGGTTTGAAAAAGTTTAAAGTTTTTAATAGAAACATTTATAATCTAAACTAAACTATCAAGGCATGTAGAATAAGTTTTTAAATATTTTTCTGAAACCATAAATGATTGGTCTGCTGATTATGAATGCAGTGCCAAAATAATTGTTAATAAATTTCAACCGAAAATCCTCTGTTTCATATCTCGAAAAAAGACGAATTTGTGGTCCTTATAGAAAAATTGTAAACCTAAAAATCCTCTTTAGGATATGTAAGCCTCTGACAGGAAAAAGAATAACTAATAAAAGGTAAGAGTTACTTTAAGTAAAGTTTTGATAACTTTCTATTGAACGTTGTAATAGTAGTATATTCATCATGATCATATACAATTGAAAAATGCTAACCTTTAAAAAATCTATTTAGTCAACTCGTATTTTAAATGAGATTTGACTATTTATTAGAAATTAACTTTATCAAGTCTAATAAGTTAAAATTCTATAATATAATCATAATTTCATATCGTGAACTTTCAAACATTTAAAAACAAAAAATCAAAGATTTTTCCGATAATCATTCTAGTAAATCTTATAAACATCGACAAATATCTTCTAAACCTTTGTTTTTCATATATTCGTAAAAATAAATAAAAAATAAAAGCTCCACTTTGCTCATTAAAGACTATGTATAAATCCTTCAAGACTTACATACTCTTCAAGGGAAGAGGTGTTTTAATTTTTTTTGTTTCTTCCAAGAGAAAAGGAATATTTGTCATTACTCTTAATTTTGGCAACACAATTTTTAATACGATAAATTAGCAGATGTTCTTTAAATATTATTGAAGTATTTCCATATTTCCATTTATTCTCAAAGAATATTAAAATCAAATTTAATAAAAATCATAATATAAAATCGTCTCTAACGTGAATAAATTTCTATCTTTGAATAGCTACACAGAAACAAATTGTAATAAAAATTTATTCGTAATTAGGATAGAAATTTGTTCAGAAATATAACAAAATATTAGCAATGGAAACATCTATTCTGAAGGAAAGATTTATCTAAATTCTTTAAACCAAAATATAAAATATGTTTTTATTCCATCGAACCATGAAAATTACATTTTATCTCAAATTTAAAAAAATCAAATCCAAATCACTATTCAAAAGTTCACTAGATATTATTTTATATTTAAAAAAAAATTTATTTTTCCATAGATAAAGTAATTATAACTATTAGTTTTTTTATTAAAGGACAAAAAACATTTTACATTTTTATTTTAGTGGAGATTTTCCTCAAAAAGTCAAAAATTTTATAATTTCTACTAAATATACAACGATATTACATTTATGGTAACTCTTGTTTAGTTTGTGGTAAAGACGATTACATCCATTGCATCCAAGTTCCTTGGATCCAGTCTTTACGAAGTACTGACAGATCTCCTATGTACCTCAACTGGTACCGTTTTTTCAACCCAGGTTATGATAAATACTATGTTACAAATTGGTTTAGTGTTCCAATTTTGTTAAAGGGATAGGTGAAGATCTTGCTAAAGCTTTCGCCAATTTCGATCCACACAAATTTTGTGACCCTCTACTTTCTTGTCACAGAAAACATCCCTCCTTATATAAGGCATTGCCATTCAGTGAATATTAGCTTTTCAAATACTTATTAATATTAACCTAGAAATCTTTAATGACATATTTTGTTATTTTTGTCAATAAAATTGATTGAATTGAGCTGGAATAATATCTCATGTTAGAAAGAATTTTTGCATTTAAATACTATGTTTTGTCTTTGTTCAGGAATATAAACTTGTTAATACTATATTTCCAACATTTTATTATTGATTTTATCATACTCGTCTGAAATTTTTTTGTTGCAAGCATCAACATTTTTAATTTATAATTTTGACAAGTTTTTCCTTATTTTAATTGCTATTGATACTTATAAAATAATAGGTTCGCCTATGATATTTTTCAATTGTCAAAAAGTAAAAAAAACTTTTTATGATTTTTTAATTTATTATTATATGCAAGCCCTTAGAAAGTGATTAAAAAACCATCAAAGATTATGTTGTTTCTGAAAAAAATATAGAATATATTTTAAATTTTAAATTTACATAATACTTTGTTATTAAAAATATAATAAAATTTTCTTTTTATTTTTCCCTAATAAGAATAAATTTTTGTATGTTGTAATAATTATTTAAAATGGTTCTACCATGCCTTTTATCTGAAATAATAAACTTGGCAGTTATTCTGTGGAAATAGTTATCAAAATTGGAAAAATTAATGATGAAAACTGCTCAATATATTTTAATACAAACATGTTTGATGCACATGAATGATAGTGTCTGTTATACATCATCAATTTTAAATAAAAATTCTGTTTTCACTAACCCCGAAAGACAATAAAAGATAGCTTTAAACTTTATATTAAATACATTTTTACGATCACATATTTTAATAAATTTTCTTTTTTTATAATTAGAATTTATCACATAAATCAAATTGTGATATCGTGTATTTTATCGGCAAAAATCACCTCCTATAAGTTAATACTATTATCATCGAATTTAGGAAACGTTATTTTATGACAATTATTGTAATATTTCACAATAATATATATTTTTATTGATTTTCGTTATATAAAATTAACGTAAAACTCATTCTATTATTATTTAATATTTTTGTGAGGAGATAAATCCTGTTGGATTTGAATGACAATTTAGAATATCAAGCATCACATTGATATAAATTTTTTATTGGTTGTCCCTAAAAGCTTAAATTTATATACCAACTTATTTTTTCACTATTTTTATAAATATGAATTTATATTCTGTCCGTTAAAAAACCTCTTATATAGGTTTTAAACAAATTTAAACACCTTAGCAAACTAGAAATAAGTCTTCAGTATAGATACAAAAGAAATAGCAAAAATTATTAAATTTTGAAACTTTTAGGTAAGCTAATATATGTTGTAATTACTACTTGTAAAATACTATATATATCTTTGTTTTAAAGCTTTTTTCTTGTTCTATTATACTACAGCTTATAGTACATATTTATTTACGGTTGTAAAGATTAAGTTACTCAATCAAAAACAAAAATTTGATTTCTATGCTCTATTCAAATAAAAATACTTATATATACACACACTCACGCTCTGAGGATTCATAGGGATTGCATCAAATAGATATAAAAACTTTTAAAATTTACCGCATAAGTAACTAATTCTGTTAAATTTCTTTTCGTCTTTCACTAATATTTTGACTATGCATTGAGCGCACTCAATTGCATTAG
The DNA here is from genome assembly GCA_001455285.1 of Sphaeromyxa zaharoni. Classification (NCBI taxonomy): domain Eukaryota; kingdom Metazoa; phylum Cnidaria; class Myxozoa; order Bivalvulida; family Sphaeromyxidae; genus Sphaeromyxa; species Sphaeromyxa zaharoni. The sequence continues at coordinate 19,575 of LDMZ01053536.1, forward strand.
AATTCATAAACATTTCGAATAATAATTATTTAGATTAAAATAGAGTTTTCCTGTCATTAAATTAAAGGCTGTAGGTAATCTCATTTAGTCAATTCATATTTGCACTGATAGTAAATTAACTTATACAATGATTTTCTTTTTATATATTACAAATAGTATTTAAATTATTTTTGAGTAGTAGATTTCGCTTGATATTTAGGATATATTTACCATCAGTGATTTAGATATTTTAGAAATACCTTATAATTTATTTTTGATCTAAAAATATTCCAATGATTAAACTTTCCATTTTTATACTGTCTCGAAGTATTTTTAAAAC
>LDMZ01053573.1:0-18317 GCA_001455285.1 Sphaeromyxa zaharoni
TAACAATATTGATCTATCATAGCTGAATACAATAATCAATATTAAAATTCTGTAACAATAAAAATTATATAATTTTTATGTAAAATCAGGCACTTCATAGAAGAATTTTAGTTCTTTAGAGACATATTGAATGATTAAACTACGTCACTTACACTATTATCCTAAGCAAATAGGAAAAATATTTTACATTTAAGTTGAAAATTTAGCTTTTTACTAAATTTATAAATAAAAACCTTTAAACAATATAAGAAAACATACAAAAGCTTACTTATCTTTGTTATCAGCGTTGATCTTTTAGAGAGTGATGATTATCACTGGAACTTTTCCATGGGAAATGATTGTTTTCTTAAAGTTTTAATCCAAATAAAGCTTGTGCTAATATATAATTTTAAAAATATTTTTAGTAAAATTATCTCATTTTTCAGTTTTTAAAATTAGATACCCCTGATGACAAAACTGGTAATATTACAAAATATTAACAAGAAATATTTTTTAGTAATCTCATTTTTTGATTTTTATATTAAATCTTTTTGACTTTTTAAAGCTTGAAATATTTCTAATCCAACAAAGGAAATTAATTTTTTGAAAAATTTTATAGATTAATTATTCAAAGAATTGCTTGAAAGAAAAATTAAACCTATCTGTAAAATATCTGAATCAGCATATAAATGGTATGTTATCAACAAACTTTAAGTAATTCTTATATATGTATATAAAAAATTTAGATCCAATCAATATGCTATAAAATAGTTCTTCAAATGCTAATTTTAAGGAATGAATATTGAAGAAAAAAATTATTTTCTCTTAAATTGGGTAGAAGAATGCTTGGATAAGATTTGAGTGATTGAAAAATTTTATTTAAGTAAATTACAGTCATTAAGATCTTAAACCCGTAATTTAAAATAAATGTATTTTCCAGTTGTTAAACATCAAGAAAATTTTCTATTTTGTTTTTATAAGGAAATAAACAAATAGAGAATTCATTAAACTTTTGACATGTTATTATATTTTTTTTAGCGAAAATCCGTTATAATAGCTAAACTAGAAATATAAAAGTCATTATTGTCTTCAAGCATGAAAGATTTAAACTGATCATGCAAAAGAAAAACTATCAAAGTAATGCAATCCGATGGAACTACGAAGTAAACAATAAATATCTAATCATCTGTAGCTGTTTCAAAATCTTGACTATCCGGATCATATGTAATACTTGAACGTGTCGGACAGGGAGGATATGATTGACATGGAATATATTGCGATCCCTGTGATGTAAGCTCTGACTGGACGTAATCATATATGTCTCCTAATATCATTTACTACTCTGGTATAAAATAACCAAACTTTGATCTCTAGGTCCTACGTACTCACCAGCGTTAGCCCCATTCCTAAAAACTAACAGATGCGGCCAACTATGTATTCCAAGTGACCTGCATACCCCCTTTGCTGCATTTTCACAATCCATCTACCTGGCATTAATAAAATAATACTGTGGTAACTTTTGCCACATAACAATTGTTTGGACCTAAGAGAGTGGCGACGTTGTCAAGCACTGGGGATAGGACTTGGCAGTCACTGCACCTATTTTTTATATTAAAATATGTATCAATTATTTATAACCATGGTACATAAGCGTCGACAATGAGAAAACGTTTATTAGCTGCATAGCAGTTAAAGTCATAATCTGATAATTCAGTAATTAACTGAACTTTCAATATAAGAGATAAAAATAGAAAAATATTTAACATTTCAGTTTCCTATGGAAAATTAATAAAATAATTTACCACCTGTCATAAACAATCTATGCAATTTGAATTTGCTTTTATTTTTCAATCAAGCGCTTAATTTCAATGAAAGAAATAAAAACATAAATGATTTTATTTAATTTTTGCCTATTTTGAGTTTCCAAAATTAACTTTTAAACATGATAAAATGATTACTAATTCCTAATATTCAAAATAAATATGCAGAGTCATGTATTAAACTTTTAAAGTTTATAAAAAAATCATTAATTTATTTTTTATGTACATAGTAATAATTTATAAATTTTTAAAAATAATTTGTTGATGTTTATCAAACATCTGAACCTAAAGCTTATATAAACGGTTGTTCATTTTTCTACATAACATTTATAAATACTAAATTTAATGGATAAATTTAAAGCTAATAGTTCTTACTAGCTTTCATAGTCTTTTTAATATTTATATATATTCTAATTATAAAAGTAAATTTGACAATGAATGCTTATGCTGTCAATCAAAAATTATTTTCAAATAAAGGATTATTATAATGACCCCAAAATTCGATTCTCCTAATTTTTTTTTCTATATCAGATTATTAGTGAATAAAATATTTAACCAGTATTTTTCATAATTTCAAGAATTAAGGGATTATAACTTATTCCTTGTATTTATAAATATACCTGAACTCACTCGTTTCCATTCACTTCTGTCAATTTAACCCATGGTCCCTTTCAATGATTAATTTGGCAAATATTTCCTATAAATTTAGGTGTGTTGGAATTTTTTAAAATCAATCTAGCGAAGCTTAATTATCTGATCGAACCCTCAGTAAAGAATTACTTTTTTTGCCGTTTTGGTTAGATTAATTCTCCGTATTTTCATGCTTAAGAGAAAACGCTTCAAAACGTATCTCAAACATAATTACGTTATTATAGACATATTATTGACTGTAATAATGTAAAAAATAAGTGTTATGTTTATATTAAAAATTTAAAAATTTAACTCTATAAAACTTATTAAAAGTTTCTAACAGACCTGAAAAATTTTTATTTCTAAATTTTATTGTTTGAAATATATATATATAGATTTGATTTTAATGATTCTTCTTCTTAAAAAGTGAATATATAAGAATTTAATTTAAAATATTTATACACAACTAATAAAAGCTTTGTTAGATCATTTATACTACTCAAAGTATAAGCCATATGTCCTGAAAAGACTTATATAATATAAAATAAAATCTAGGACTGAATGTGAGATTACCTAGTTAAGAAATAAACGGATGTGAGAGTTAAAAATTGCTAAAATTTACGATAACATCTAATTTAAATTAGGCATATGGATACAGAAACAAATAGTTTATTTTATAAAATAAGCAAGAGCACGAACATGTGCCTGATTTTGGAACTGAATATTTAAGATTGTTTTACAATAATTTCCATGAAGTTTTCATTGGCATGGACGGCACAATACAAACTTAACCTGGATCGAAAATATCCAAAATTTTTATTACCTATCTTGTAATATTATTCTTATTTTATTTTCCCCTTTGTTATTTTACTCGATTATTTGTTTGATGATTAAATAAATAAATTCCTGTAGCTCTTAAAATGTTATATTTTCGTGTGCCAAAATCAAGGAAAATAGTCGAAAGTTATACATTATTTTTTAGTAAAAATATTCAAAACTGACTTCTAAATAGCCTCAAGGATTAAGGAATATCTACACCAAATAGAGAGCGTTATCATGAGAAAAACTTTGTAATAGAATTATTCTGGTATAACTGAAAATATGATACATGGGCAAGTCTGGATTTAAAAAACATAAATCGATATAGTTTATGCATCTAATTTATATTCCAAAACTGTAATTCACCAGCTTCACCATTCCTACAGAACATATAGCATTATTATCCCTAAAATTTTCAAAAAAACGAAAAAAAATTTATTTCAAGCATTAAATAAAAGTTAGATATACAATTTCTAGTTGTAAACCTTTTTTAATTTAACATAGGTATCAAAACTTTCTATGGCGATGTGCAATAAACTTGTAAGAAGTAGAAGTATATATTTTCATGACTTGAGTTACTTAATTTATTCAAAAACTTGAAGTATATACAGTAATCTTACTCTCTTATCGTTATTTTAGGAAAAAATCCAAGGCTTGATTGATTAAAGCTCATGACGATCAAAATAGTTCATATAAAAAATAGATAATGTAAACGATCAACACCAGCTTAAATATAAAAGATTATAATGATATATCTCTACAATTACGCATGTTCCATATACTAGCCTATCCAAAAAGTATAGCAAATTAATGACTTCATTAAGATTCGATTAAACTTGATTAATTCTCTTTAGATAAATCATGTGGCAATTCTAGAAAATCTTGATGGGAAAAATACCTAATTCTATCGATTTTCTTTTTCGATCCATCTGAATCTCTAGGCCTACGATCTAATGAATGTTTCAAATTATTTTTTGATAGTTTTGTAACAGATAAATTAAATATAAGTGTCGTGCATCTTCGAAAAAAAACCGTAGTTATTTAAGATCACGTTTAGGCGGTCGGAGGAGATTTTAGAATATTATATTTATTTATTAGTTTGTTAAACTATAACATATGGACATTGCATCGGAAGGGACCAATGGCACCTATCCTGGGGGGCCATATACGGGGTCTTCCTTTTTTAATTGTTATATGAAGAATGGGTTACTGCAATAAGCTTCAAAAGAACGATATCTCTGCTACTAAATTAAAAAAAACGTTTAATTATTAATACTTGAACAAACTCATTCATTCACTGATATTTAAATGGTCAATAAATCGGCAATCATCAGATTCCCTCGGAATAAAATATCAATATCGGGGTTAATTAAACGGCACACGATAATATTTTTAAAATTTTTGTATATATCAGAAACAGCAAAACAATAAATTATTCTAATTATTATTACCACATAAAAATTTGTTATTGGAATAATTTTTATTATAATAATTAAGACACTTTTTATAAAAAGTTGATATCAAAAAGAAATAGTCCATTTTTTATACCTTAATGATGGCAAAATCAAAACAAATGGAAGTAAAGTAGTTAAAAAATATATATTAACACCAAAACATATGAAAGATTAAAAATTTAGACGTAAAAATACAAGTCAAAGAGTTTTAAAAGATTGGTATGAAACTACATTTTAATAATATCCAAGCTTCCTTAGTGGAATAATATTTTATATAAATATTTTTGTTTAAGATATTCGAAAATTAAGTGTACGATTTTTTTAAAACTTTTTTTGGTAATTTTTTTACTTTAGCCTAAAACATCAATTTTAAAAAATAAAAATCTATCATAGCGGTTTGTTTTTAAATATTTAATAAGAGTATATTAAAAAAACATCTAACATTAATAACTTATAAAAAAAAATCAATTTACTCATAATAGTAGTGGATGCATATTATTTAAAATATTGGTTAAATATCAGAGATACATAGGTTTCAGATCCTTTTTCAAGCAAGAATGCAGGAGCTATTTACTGTTATAAACTTTTGATAGCTAAAACATGAGTTTGCTGTGGCTTGGATAAATTTTAAACGAGTATAAATTGAAAAACTCATGCCGAAAAATTTCAAGTCTTATAATTAATATAGAACATTTTGTTAGTCTATACATTTCTAAGTGAAATGTTCAAAAATATTTATAAATTATTTAATGAGTTTTATTGATGGCAAATAATTTAGAATTTGTTTAGAAATCATTGGAAAGATAATATCTTTAAAAATTATTTATTGAGTAGCATAATTCAAATAAAAATTAAATAATCTTGGAAGTTCGAATTTTTATTCAAAATAATTGAATCAAATAGGAGGTAGATTTCTAGATGTAGAATAAACTAGTTTTTTCTCTAACAATCACATTCCTTGAGCATTTTTTAAATCTTTAATAAATCTGCTGAATATTAAAAAATAAAATGATAAATAATCAAAAATGTTAATTCGATACTCACTTTTGTATGTTTATATTTTACATACTTGGTTCGACAAAGGTTGGATTTAGCACGATTGGGAGTTAATCGTAAAATATTAGCATTAAAATTTTATAAAGTGTTAGAAAGTCAAAAATTAATGGTATCTGTAGTATGTTGGGAAAATAAAGGTACCCTGAAAAAATATTTATATGGCCTTGGGATCACCTGTCCATAAGAAGACTTTAGAAAACATCCGGGTTTTTTTCCTTGGATATTCAAATGGAATTAAAATGCACTGACAGAACAGTGAGTATTGAGATGTTATTCAGAAAACTAGTTATAATTTAATAATATAGTCCTTTGTTAATCGTAGGGGTTTACCTATTAATTGTATATATCGGATAGCGTATTTCTATAATTGAGCAAAACTAGTTTTTTTTATTTAAAATTATATTCGAATACAGTTTAATATAATAACATGATTTGCATCACTTCGAACATACTTTAATCAAAAATTAAAGTATAATATTTCGGAAGCAATGGTGACAGTAGCTGGCTTCACAAAAGGTAAGCGTTCTTAAGCTACTGATATATCAGAAATCACTTCCACTTAAACGTAAAAAACCTGTGTTATTAGCCTACATTCAAATATATATTTATTTATTAAATCATTTTCTAAAGGTGTTAAAACAGGATTTATAAAAACTTTATACCTTCAATACAATCAGTCTTAAAAGATCCGGGCATAGGTCATAATTTTTCTGCGATAACAAAAACTTTTGACTAATGTATTTTCTTGAGGTTCGTGATACCTGATTTTATTCCTCCTAGAACTTTAAATATGGGTAAAAATAAGTTTATAAGTGTATCCAGAGAAAAATTAAAATTTTCACTAAAATTATACTTTGGAAGTTCATTATTTAACTGATCATAAGGCAATAAAAAAGTCTATCAATTTAATTTTTAATAATCCGGAAATATGATTAATCTACGCTTGATCAGATGGTGTAAAAAAATAAATGATGGTATTTATGTTTTTAGTTAAAATTTGAATAATTTATCTTGAATAATTATTTTAGATTTCTATTCTTTGATTTTTCCTCTAATAATGTCATAGAGTTTTCATTTTTAAATTTTAAGTCGGTAAAACTCTTCTAAAATCTATTTTTTCGAAAATTTCATGATCATTACAAAATGAAATCCTAAAATCAGCGTAACTAACATATTATCATGTTTCGATATATTTTGTTGACTTATTTATTGATTTGATCGGTATTTCACATTATTTTAATTATACAGAGAAGAAATATTTTTTAATAAATCAAATTAAAATGGTTTGGACAAAAATTTTAAAATTTATATAAAATACTACGATATTTAGGGAGGATATAAAAAAATCTAGTAAATATTTTGAGATTATCTTTTATAATTTATAAAAAAAATTTTATACAAAATCCAAAGACAATGTGTTTAATGGAATAATATACATCCACTCTAACCAAAAAGGTTAGTATTCGTAACTGTCAATAAAAAAAGTTTTTATCTCTCTTAAGCTAATAATAAAAAGTTGAATCGTTGTCCACAATGGTCTCTGAATTTTCGAATAACTTCAAAAAGATTTTTGATCATTCGTTCTTAGCCTAAGTGAATTATAATTAGATCAAAACTTCTGAAAAAGTTTTCAATTAGTTAAAGATGTAAGATGCATTTTTGAAGAATGTATATTCCATCAGATGTTTTTTCGGCAAATTTTGTTTATAGAATAAAGGCTTCCGCGTAATGAATTATTCAAAAAAATGAAATAAAAGGTTTATAAGATGCATTATTTTCAAAATAAATCGAATAATTTCTCTTTGAGTATACCATTACTTTTTTCAATCAAATATGATCTAATTCAGAGTATCTTAAGCTGTTTATTCTCAGTAACATATCTGTGTTTTAAATTAAATTTTAACTTGATCATGAAGCCTCCAATCTTTAAGCTATTCGCTCAAATTCTGATATAAAAATTAGTACTAAAATACATTTTATATAATATAACTGATTTTTCATATAGTAATATTTTGAAAATGTAAATACTTAATTATTGGACAAACGGGGATTAAAAAAAAATTTAATACAAATTTAAAAAATGTTTAGAGTTAGAACCTTCATTTTCTTAATTCAACCATTCGACTATTAAATATCAAGGTCAGAAATTTGCTATCATATTTGAACTATTTAATTTGCTAATGTCTATCGTTAAAAGTATATTATAGTTTAATAATATAGAATGCTACTGAATTAAAGATCAAATAATTCTATTGAATCAAATATATCCTCTCTATTTTATACTGTTCCACAGCACTTATTGAAACCATTTAACATGCCAATATATTGGTACCAATTGAATATGCTACAAAAAATTTTTGTTCATCTCCGGTCCCATGATACTAATAAACTGTAGCTATATGCTAGTCCAAACTCGTTCCATCTTTAACGATATAGCTCTGTTACTGTACATCGGTATGTCTAAAGCTTTATTTTCCTGGGAATCTTAGTTTGGGAACCCAAAAGTATGCATTATGATTCGCAAAGATTTTTTAATTCAATCAGATCTGTCTCAGAAAATAGCTTTCTAATTCTTTTATAACATTTACGCTTTTAATCAGTGAATCAAAACCTTTTTTGACCCTTGACATCCTGATGGTTCTCAAAAATCGAAAATCTTTACTTTTACAATTTTTTAACAATTATTGTCTTATATATTTTATAGATTTAACAGATTTTGTGAATCGTATGGCAACCTCTATGGGCCTTAGGTTGAAAAAGATTTTTTTAAAATCCAAATCAGAAATATTTCTCTGAACTTGATAATTCCGTTCTAAGCTTTGCGATCAAGTCACCTTAATTTAACAATATTGTCGGGAACTATCGGAAAACGATAAAAACGCGTGCAAGCGGCACGGCGAAGGGAGCTTATGATTAACTAGCTGATTAGTTGATACTTAATGTTTTATGAATATATACCCTCCGTGGGAAACGTAAGTTTCATAAACGCCTTCCTTAGGGACTCCCGAATTCCTAGGAAGGCCGCTTCAATATCTTCTCCACCCCTTCTCCCTTAAAAATTCTATATTTGAATAAAATATGTTTAAATTTTTTTTAGATATTTTATTTTTTAAAAATTTGATGCAGTCTCCAATTTCGCTATCTCATATAAAAGCAAGGACATTCAAAGCTAAAAGTTTTCCAATCCTCATTACTTGCATTGACTCATACGCTTTTTTAAAAAGTATAGCATTGTTGAACCTAGACACAAAAGTATTACCTGGATTCATCAGTGCGTGAAATATGGTACCACATCCACTAATATTAAGAAATTGAAGAAAGAGGCAAATCAAAAAAATTTACGCAGCGTTAGCACAAGTTTTTATTGAAAACACGTTTGTGGTCTTCGATTAATGTGGACAAATTGTGTGCAAGATTAAACTACTCCACTGAATCAGTACGCTTGTAATAATTAAACGGTATTTAATCTTATATCCATCACTGTGTCCTTGGCTAACGGACTTTATAGCACTCTATGAACCGGATTGTCCACTGTTGTTAATTTTCAGTATAAATTCAAACATTTAAACTGCCTTTTTACTTTAAATCGACTTATTTGACTAATGATATCTAAAATTTTATGTTTTGTACTTAAATAAGTATATGGTATAATTGGTATTTTGAATGAGGTGATGTTCAATAAATATATAATTGGAATATTTAAAGAGAAACGTAAGGAATTTAAAGTTTTTTATAATTACTGCAGCGAATGAAACGAAATCCGATGTACCTAAGAGGTAGTTTAATAATCAAGTTGTTACTAAATGATTTTACTGTAATCCGGTTTTAACCAGATAATCACTAACAATTATTAAATATTAATGACATTATAGAAAAAATTTAACAAAATAACATAGAATTATGGGGAGGTTCACTAAAATAATAGTGTAATTAGGTTTTCAGACAAAATTACCGATTTTCAAACATAAATAGGATCCAAGGGCACACTCACGGAATTCCTGTCAGTACTAACAGTAAAAAATAGTGTCTTAATTAAAAATTATTATAGAAAATTCGTTTTCGGTCTTATCTATAATTACAGCCTTTTTTTATATAGCGATTAAAAAAAATGAAAAATATTTATTTTCACAAAAGTTTTGCAAGAAATAAAGTCGCTAGAAACCAATCAAAGTAAATAACAAGACAAATTATTCCGAACATATCTAGAATTATCAATACAACATCAAACAGATTTTACACGACTCCAACATGATCTAACGTGATATAAGAAGGATAAGGGCAGTACACGAACGGGAATTAACAGCCGATTGATAATCTCGCCGTTAATTTAACCAATGACCTTCCGATTAATCATCGACCGCCTCTCCCTTGGTTTTGCTATCGTGCAGCATGGTGAACTTTTTTGTACCTATTCTATTTTTGGGATTTTTCCTTTCAGCGAACGCAGGCCCCCTTGTTTTGACGGATAAAACCTTCTCGTCAGAGCTTTCATCACGAAAAAAGTTTCTTGTAAAGTTTTTCGCTCCATGGTCTTTCTTCAAGTTCGTTTTGTAATAAAAGTAGGTGTGGACATTGTAAGCGTTTGGCACCAACGTGGGATCAATTAGCTGCTGATAACGAAGTGGTTAGACATGTTTCTATCGCTAAGGTTGATTGCGATGGGGACGGAAAGGAAACTTGCAAGAGATTTGGCGTTACCGGATACCCCACTTTAAAGTACGTGACTCTTGGAGCTGGTGGAAGCGAAGAAGTGATTGATTATGACGGTGCCCGTACTTTGGAGAGCATGAAAGATTTTGCTCTGAAAAACAGTAAACCGGCAATACAAGAACTTGCAGAAGAGGATGTTACCTCTTTTATTAATTCTGAATCCAGTCCTGTAGTGGTTGCTTTTGTTTCAGACGATAAGGGCAAATCATTGGAATACTTTAAGACCGCCGCTGAGAAAAATCGAGCCTCCTTTAATTTCGGGTACACACTTTCCAAGAATGCTGCTTCACAGTTTAAATTCAGCCAGGACAGCGCTGTCCTTTTTAGGCCCAGCTTCCTTCAAACACCCCTGGAAGATAAATACTTAGTCGAGAAAGATTTCTCAAACCTGGATTCGTTTTTAAAAAAGAACCAGCATGGTTTGGTTGCCTTCAGAACTTTGAAAAATGTTGACGAGTTGGATGACCCTATGGTTGTTGTCTATGTGGGATTAGATCCCAAGGGTCAGATCAGTAAGTTCCGTCAATTCAGAAATAGAGTTATTGTCGTTGCTAAGGAGTTTCCAAAAATTAACTTTGGTATTTCACTAATTTCTGATTTTGAAGACCATCTTTATGATTTGTTCCAAGGAATTGATAATGGCCTTTATATAGCGTATTATGATAAATCCGACAAGTACAAATTTGAGGAGAATTTAAGCTTGAAAAGTGCAAGTGAATTCCAGAAGCAACTAAAATCGTTCGCTCAAAAAGTTAAGGATGGTAGTTTGGGAGAACGTTTCATTAAGTCACAGGTTCTTACTAAGGAAGATGAGAGCGGACCTGTTACGGTTGTCACTGGTAAAACCTTTAAGGAAGTAGTATATGATGAGACAAAAGATGTTCTAATTGAATTTTATTCTCCCGGTTGTGGACATTGTAAGAATTTGGAACCTACTTACAAAGAGTTGGCTGAGAAGTTAAAAGACGAGAATAATCTGGTTATTGCTAAGTTAGATGCCACTGCTAATGAATTCCCAACGGAACACTATTCCATCACCGGTTATCCAACAATATTCTTGGCTAAAAAAGGGCAGAAAGACTCTCCTATCAGGTATAATGGAGAACGTACTGTTGAAGCTTTCATTACTTTCCTCAAGGATAATGCTTCTGATTCCCTAAAATACGTGGAACGTGAGGAACTTTAAGATGATAGTTTAACATGCCCGAAACCCCTTAGGGTTGTTAATTAATAGTAATAGCAACTTTTTCTTGTCAATTCACATTATAATTTTGTCATTTTAAGTAAAAATACCAACATTCTGATGTAAATTTAAGAGGCGTTTGACCTGTCAAGTTTACGGCATCACTCTAATGTCAGAAACAGATTGAATTCCTTAACTTTATTATGCACATATCTACCCACAGGTAGGATTATATGGATAACCTTAAATTTAATAAAATTAATATTAGGTATGGCATCACCATTGGGTTTGATATTGTATCGATGGTATGATGGTTGTTAATAATTAAATTTTTGGTTGGTCGAACTTTTTTCAATTGAAACTCTCTAGCTCCCAACTGCTACAGCGGTCGACGACACCCACGATTGAAGAATATATATTTAGGTTTGTGTTCTGTCAATTTTTGGTATAATAAATTTTCAAATTTTAAATAGCTCTAAAAATATACTATTGTTTCATGTAAATGGCTGCACTGCTATGAAATTTTTTTGAAATATCTAAAACGAATCCTGGTTGGGATTTTTTACTATAAACCCCAAACAAGTCTTTAAAACTACTTTTTAATAAAAAAAATAGGTTTTCCCTTGTGGTTAAAAGAATATATTATTCTTTGACTTTAACCTGTGTATATTTTTTTCTATAAGTTTTAACATGCGGATCATTAATGCTCTGTAAAAGAGTAGTCCGTCCTTATAAAAAGATCGATTATTATTTTCGGAATTTGTGTGTTTCGTACTGTTATTAGATCTTGAACAAAATTTAACTTAATTATGTTGTTAATTAAATGTGTCATGTTTATATCCTTGACCAATTTGGTTTTGCGAAAGTTGAGACGTAGGAAGCTAAACAGGATTTTACCGTTATATTAAAAGAAGATCGTGATTGGTTTTTAAACTGAAATTTGTCTATATATTTCAAAAGAGATACAACCTTTAGTCATTAGATTTTTTGTTAGGCCTATAAAACTGATCGAATCAGATAAGCATAGTTAATTCGTATTAATTATTTTCTGCTCATGAAAACATAAATTTGAGAGAATTAAAAAATTGTTCGAGGGCATCTATAAGAATCTTTGAGGACGCAGTAATTCAGTTCTGTCTTGCTATGCTCAAGACATACCAATACTCAAATAGGAAGCTTCGCTTGTCTATAAATTTATATATTATACATGCTTTTGGATTCTGCATCAAAATTGATAATACGAGTTGTTACTGAAACGGCCGTCAGCCCTTTTATAACTACAGATCGGTGGCGTGGATTTTAATGAAACAATAAACATGAGCCAAACTCGATAGTTTTATTCTACCATACCAAGATTTTTTATCTGACGTTGAATCAATAGTTTATTTATAACCCAAAGCCGATATTATCAATCTTTCTTCCCATCAAATAAATAGTAATTTAAAAAATTAATGCGAGAGGAGTTTGCAGTAATATAGATTTCCGCGATTGTTATTATTAAACTTTCTTTTGGTATTGTTTTTTAAGGTTTGTAGCCTATTTTTTAGCTTAAACTACTGACTAATATACGGGATCAATGATGTTCGCCATACCCGACGAGGCGCAGAATTGGCATTAGTCATAATTTTTTAGTATTGGTATGATGACCGATAATCAAGTCCGGCTGCACTTAATTAGTTTAATTTCGGATATAAAAAAGGATCTTTCCCATCGTTTGTTGCCAATCACTGACCTAAGCTATCTGATTTCCTAATGTTAGGATTAAGTAACAACATATACGTTACACATACAATTCAGATAGAGCATAACAGGAGTAAACAAATTTTGTAGCATTAAATCGTAAAAATTATCTGTTATATCTTGTATGGACCGGTACCATTCCTCGGACGAACGCTTTGGAACCTACTCTTGTAAAATTTTGGTGAATTTTATAAATTTGTCAGTTTTCTATTATACATGGATTATTAGATACATTATTTAATTTCATGTCATAATGTGAGATCTTGTAAGACTCATTCCTTTTTTAAAAGATCGTAGTTCTATTTAAATTTATTTTGTCATTTAATTAATTTCTTTATTAGTTAATAAGCAGAAACTATAAAGAATAGTATATAAAACTCAAAATTAGAAATGCTAGAAAAAGTGCAGGGTAACCCAATTCTGATTAGTCTCCATCCATATTTAATTAAGTTAAATATCAGGGACACGAGCAGCAGCCAACCAACACCGCTTGATGTCGGCTCTATGATACATACCGGATGTATCCGAAGAAGACTGGGATCAGGTAAACAAGTATTTTAGGCCACCTCGGCGGGGAACATATAGATACTAAGTAGCCTTTATATAAATGATCATTTAATCTTATCCTCCTGCAGTTCAAAGATTATTTTTAAAAGATTAATTCTAGGGAAATCCAAAGTTCCTAATAAAATTTCAAGAATACAGTGCAAGCCGTATATCATGGAAATGAATGCGCTCAATAAGAGAATGTATCAACCGTTAATAATTTAAAAATAGTATTATATAATCAATAAATCTTTGTAATATACCTTAGTTTTATATATTTTAAAAATAAAAATTAAATTACTACTTTCAACATTTATTCTGATTTAATAAATCCTCAGGTACATATCACCCTTCCATAAGCTTTAAATTACGGTCAGAAATAATTTTATTAAAGATTAATCTATGGATAGTATAATTCAAAAATTGCCCATATCTGAGGTTGTGAATTTAATGCACTTAGAGCCATGTCAGTAAGCTTGAATACACTGCTTCCAACTAAGAAAACAAAGAACAAATCTAATATCTATATATTTTGACATTTTTTTTAAAATAAATGTTCTCTTAAATTGACAGTAGCAGAGCTTATACTACATTGCTTTAATGGATAGGTTTTATATTTTCGTTAGTTTAACATACTCAATCTTATTTTTGTGACCTTAGCTATAAAATTAAAGATATATTTTAAAAATATCAGTAAGGTAACAAGTAAAGCTATGAATTATTTTAATATAAATGATTAGATAAATTTTTTATTCGAATTATTTTTGTATCTACATGATAAATTATTTCCAATATTTACATCAAGCTTAAATTATTGCAAATATTCAATTTTTATGTTGGGAGTACTTAAAAAGTTCAACTTCATATTTTGATTCTATCTAGATTTAATATTTATCATCAATTTTACATAATTATTATCAAACGATTTTCCAAAATATTGATTAAATTCACTACCAAATTGCATTTTTCACTTTTTACATTATTATTAATAGTTCAGTATTGGTTTTTGATTATATAGTATAATCGTAAACATATAAAATTACCCATGTGCAATTCATAATGTTTTTAAAGTAATAAAAGCCTAATTTATTTTGAACAATTTTTACCACATCTAAACATAAATTTTAGCTATAAAGGATTTAGATAAGATACATATGTATTAGTACTTAACCTTCTCTCCTACAACTACAAAATCGATTCAATACTTAATATACAAAATATGATTTTTTTAAATAATCATCAATTTTTGATAACTCAAAATCCTTACGTAAAAGATATAGCAGAGAATTATCTCTATGTTATATTTATCATTTCAAATTTATTTTTGATTCTTTCATGGAGATTCACAAATTTGTCAAATTAAAAGAAAAAAATTCAAACCTTAGTGGTAACTTTATGTAAATGTATAATTTTGGTCAAGCATAATAGAAATTCATTATGAATACATTACTTTAAACTTTTAACAATTAGTAGTTTTCACATTTTTTTGAACTAATTTAAAATCTCTATGACCTTGCTCAAATGAACTCTGTCTTAAGAGTGCATTTATACAGTTGATTTAACTCATAATTAAATAGATCTAAGAATATTAAATATTTTATAAAATTTAATTGGTATAAAAAGAATCAGGACAACTATTTATCGGTTTCTAAAGGTTAAAAATTTTAAGAAACTATAACTATAATACACTTATACGGTTACATATAATTTAATCCAAGAGTAACAAAAATAGGGATCGAGGCTAGGTTATTACTCATCGATATTCCATCAATTACAAATCACATTATATTTATCAAAAGCGCACAATATATATACCTCTGTTCTCCAATATTATTATCACTTACCCTAAATTATATTTCTCTTATGATACAAAAAGATGTAACAAGGATAAATAAAAAACGTGTTCATATATACCTTTCACTAATGTACTTACGTTATTTACTATATTTAATCTTTTATCTGATAAGTTACTTCAAATTACACTAAAAATTCGACATATAACGCCATGGAAGCTGTTAATATCTTTTTGGTAGTATATTAGCTTTTGTGCCTTTAATTTCAAATATATTCTGGCAATCAATATTTCCACTATCGTTCTGCATCCACAGCAAATAAATAGACCTAATTTTGGTCGTAGGGTGAATACTAAACACCCAGTGCTTTGACGAATCGATATCATTACCAAAATTCAAATACACTTAAAAAAATATATAAAAATGATGTATTCTACTGATTTAAAAATCGAGCGCCACGCCGAGCCCGCATTACACTTTTAAAGAGTATATATTGGGTAATAAATGGATCCGCTCCAGTTAATACAAAACTATCACAATCCTTTAACTGATATACGATATCTTAATTTTTTATAAATATTGATGTCCATTAATGTTTTTTTTTCTGTAGAATGCTATCTTCCAGCATAAACTTACCATTATCTTGTTAAATTTCCTGTATTAATAAGCTATTACATCTATCGTTGGTAGACTATGACAGATTTTCCATGCTTGTATTTTGACAGTTGATGTATTAAAGTTTTTTATGTTATTTTCGTGTTTTTGAAAAAATATTATGGTTCCACTTTCTATCAAAGTTTCGAAGTTTTTTTCATCAACTTTTCTAGGTTGAAACCTGTGGTATATCTGTTTTTACTTTGGTTCATTATGGCTGAAATCTTGATTTTGGTACCCTTTGTTGAAACAAAGAAACTGAATAATAAAATTTCTTTTTTGCAATTTCGTATAATAGATATATACTCTACCCCATTGACCGAACGTTAGGGATCATAGTAACTTAAGATACTTTTCTGATTTCGGGGCACAAGGTTGAAAGGATTAATAGGCAATCGAATATCCATCTACATCAGCTTTTTCAAAACTGGATTCTTTGAGAGAGATTGAGTACATAGTAAATTTGTATCATTTAGTATAAGTGATGTTTGGATGCACTGTTTTATATCCTTACCCAATTCTGATCACCATGAATATTCTCTACTATGAACTGTATAAATATAATAAAATTATCCAAGTTAAAAGATAATGTCTCTATCAATCTTAGAGTTCAGAGAATGTAACTTTAATCAATTAATTGGCCATATTTTCATAAAAAAAGGAATTATATAATTGGGTAATTTAGATCTTTCGGACAGCCAGTTTTGATTTGGAGCAAAAACCTAGTTTTAAGTTGGATTTTAACTAAAACCAAATTGTTTTTGATAAACGCATTACAGATCATAAATATTGCTAATGATGTTTAATTTTTTTGTTTAATGGATTCATTTAACTGAAATTTTGATGAATTATTGCAATAACATTTTTTACTCAATAATTTTATCAGATGATCTTAACAGTAGTTTTGAGTGTTACATTCAGTTTGATTCTATCATAAAAAATCCCTTTTTACAACTATGGATGGTTTTGGTAGACATTGGAAAGTCATGATTATAAAATTTTAAATGCATAAAAATTTACGGAAGTTTTAATCCACAGCTAGTAAAACTATTACTTTTTTCTCAATAGCTAATTACTTTATTTCTAGGGTTTATAATTTTTTGGGAGCATAGTTGATTGGATAAATTAAGTAAATATTTTTAGGCTGTATTAACATAGTTCCAATGCTATAGCAAGAAGCATCAGTTTAAATTAACAAAGGGAGTTTTGGTTAAAATGTCTAATAGAACTAGTTAATAGACGCTGAAAGGAAATATTTTGTATTTAAAGAACCAATATATGTGGCTATTTCCGATAGCTATTACGGTTCTCATAACGTTGGTTGTAACTAGGCGTCTTTTATATCAATTACTGAGTATTGCTCCCCTCTATGAATTCTATTTTTAAATTTATCCAAAGATGACAAAGTATATAGTAGCAGATTGATATTACGATTCAAAAAACAAAGCGAAAATATTCAGTATAATATAATAATCTTTTATTCAAGGACCACTGTAGAACAGGCCCATAAAGGTGCTTCCTTAACGGAGTCAACGTAAAATAATAGATTTTAGTCAAATAATCCTCTAGAGTCTAAGTCAAATTTATTTGTAACAGATTATAACACTTTCTTGAGTTTATGGCAACAGGAGTGTTATCTGATTTTATAATAACCCTGGCCTTACACTTGTGTAGATAAGATATATATATATATATATATTAGAACTGAATATAACTTTTCAAATTCCGATCAATTTATGGCTTAGCCTCATACTATTAACTTCAGGTAGTTACAAAAAAACTTCAAAATTTTTATCCACAGATTATTGCATCGTTCAATTGATTAGGAGGAAAGGGACGGTCATGAACAAATAATTAGATCTAATAGTCCCATTCCCAGTTAGACTTGAATTAACTAACTCATTTATGAATAATTTCTATGATAATTTAAAAT
>LDMZ01053603.1:0-10685 GCA_001455285.1 Sphaeromyxa zaharoni
ACACATGATGTTTCAATTCCTCCTACTTAAAAACGCTTTCAATGTGGTTGTGACAAGGAGCATAGTCAATAACCATCACAACCGGTGATTGATATTGTCTTTTTGCAGCCCTGAGACAATCAGGCATCCAATTGCATGCCTGTTAAGATTTAAAGGCCCCTCTTTTAATTTTATAGTGAACAATTCCCATTGTTCCTATGCATCCAATGGTATGGATGTTCGAACCTTTAGAGCATGCCGCTATGGTAGTGCACCTTGTACCACGTAATGAACGACCATAAGAACGGGAGGTATGGAGATTGTAATTTGTTTCATCCATCAAACAAATTGGTAAATCCCTAGCTTGGAAAGCCAAAGGTTTTTCTACAAATTCTTTCCTTTTCTCTTTATTGGCGTGACAGTTAGCCCTTTCCGGTTCACGCCTCACATTTTTCAATGTGTAAAGTTGTAAGTCCAACTCTATCCTAATTGTAGTTTTGGATAGACTCACGTAAAAAATCTCCTTGATACCTCTTAAAACTTCTTGTAGAGTTATCTTAGGATTTGATTCAATAAGCTCAGCCATAAGCTCATGGTGTTCATCATAGACTTTATTAAATCTGTGTCCACCGCGACGATCTGCCACATCACCGGTAATAACCCAGCGATAAGCGGTTGGCACGGGGACACTTAACTCTTCCGCTAAGGATCTCCAATCCCCAATATTTCCATGGACTGATACAATCTGTGTCTTTTTATAAGCCTAGGCCTTTTTCTCTTCTTGATTTCTACGTGCCATTAAGGTTAAATTATTTTTAAATTTAATCTTAATGGCTTAAAAATCAATTAAATAAATAATTTTTTACGTATATAAAACCTTTTCTAAGACAAAAAAATATATACTAAAATATATTATAATTAATATTAAAATTTTAATTTAAAGTAAGTATTTATTCATAAATATGCTATTCTCATTTTGAAGTTTACTATTCTCAATATGAAGTTAAAAAGGTATATAAACGGCAATGTGATTTAACCTTAAGGCAAATTCTCCTAATATTTAACACTTTAAATAAATATTTTGGATATCTTAAACACGTCTGTGATTTTGTTATTTTGATTGTAGGTTTCAATTTTTAACTATTAAGTTCTCAATATCGAGTATAAACCTTTTGAAAACAAAAAATCGGAATGAAATAAAATTTCTGACGCAGGAACTTCTAAAATCATCACGTTACATGAGATTTCAAAATTTTTTATAACAGAATTCTTCTATTCTATCTCTATGGCTCTCAACAAAATATTCTAAATTCTTTATAAAGGTTTCGCCATGTTAACTATTGTATTAAAATTTTATGTAATAAAAAAAATCTATCTTTATGATATTTTTACTTTTTTAAATTGAATTATTGCTAAATTTCTTGAAATATATAATCCATATAAATTAGTATCATCACATCTGCATGAGACACATTTTGAATTGTAAGACGTTATATATATATATATATATAGCACTCAATTTTGTCAATTTTTTGTGATTATTTTATTAAGAATTTTGAGGTTTATTTTTAACAAAATTAATTCAATTAAAAATTTAATATTATTTAATTTTATCCTTGTGCTTGAATGTGTATGAGTTTCAAATAAGTAAAATAGGATATTCCTGAATGTAGTTTTATATAACTCCTTATTTTAACTAAAAAATATTCTTTTGTTTTATGTAAAAGCCCTTAATATTTTTTAGTTTTCATATTTGACATGGAAACTGGAGATTTTATTTATTCTATCTCACTTGACACAAACATTAACAGAATACATATGCAAGATTATAAGTATTGTTTGATTCATAATTGTACAATTTTGATAGATTGCTATTACTGACAAATTACAATATTCATATTTTCAAGTTTCCAGATCCATTTATATTTATGAGAACAGTCAAAACCCCATATAACGATTCAGGTATCTTAATATTCTATCTAATTTCTATTATTAGGGATAATCGGAATAAGTAAAAATTCTGATATTGTTGCAGTACCTTTCAAAAATGTAGGATACATTGAAATTATTGTTTCGAATTAATAGAGTAGTTTAAGACCATTAGAATTTAAAACATAAACAAGCTGACAGCACGTTACCTCCTCATGTATATCATGCACACGAATCCAATATTAGGTGTATTTGTCTCTCAAGTAATGCTTCCCTGGTTATCTCCTGTTCTGTCAAGGTTTTTTACCGTTTTATTTTACATGATCTTTAGGGAACAATTGTACGTTTATATAATTATGAAAAGAGACAAATGATAGGAGAATTTCGGAGAGGTCTTCAAAAATCATGTATTTATGAGTAACAGCCACATTTTTAATCGCTTTTATCATTTAAAGTATTTCAATTAATTCATCGGGGAGTATTGTTTCTGTCATAAGCAATAAGGGTACCCTTCATATATTTCCAGTATCGTTTCTCTTAAAATCAAGGTTAAAATATACACTGAAATACTAATGATAAGTAGGATATCCAGTCTTAAAGATAGTTTTAAAGAAGTTACTGGGTATAAAACATCAGGAGTGACAATTTCAATAAAGGAAAAGGAAGAAATTACCCTGTGCTCTCTTAGTAACGAAAAAATTATATGTATTATTACTTTAATGTTTATTCCTATTTTAGGCTTGTTAATGAGCGGATCTTATTACAAGATACGACCCTCAATAAATAATTTACATGCGAGTATATGTGAAAACGGCAACCTTTTGGATTTCTTTGATTTATGTGATGAAATAACATAGAAACGTAATTACAAGTCTTTTTGTATATATCATCTATGTTTTGTCTTGAATATTAAGTCTATGAACTTAAAACAAAATATAATGTGCATATTGGCACATTCATATTATCAAATAATTAAAAGATGAAAAATAATTATTCATTTCATACTTTTATTTGCACGCTTTATAGAAAATGGAGCCCTGAGATTGTATTGCTTTAATAAGTAGAAATTATTATTACAGACCACATTTAATTGATGATTTTTCACAGCATCTTGTCATCGGTAGAGACCTGCGTATACTGATAGATATTTTCAAAAATTAATACGGACTCATTTTTTATAACGTTTTGATTGAAAATTATCATATAAATATGCGGTTTAATTAATTTTTTAAATGAAAATGCATTATTTTCACGGGACTAATTGTCATAAACAAAAATTAAATCTATAGTAGCTTGTTTTTATGAAACTTATTCTTTTGTTGCACGATGGAATTTTATTATTTTTTAGGTAAAATCGAGTTTTATTTGTAAGTGTATTAATATAATATAATTTTTGGAATTTGAGTTTGATTAAAGAAGACTTAGTATCAAATTGATTTTTAGAAATTCATGGATGAAGAAGTTTATGAAACTATAAATCTTCAAAGTCTTTCATTTTTATCCAAACAGATTACAGATTATTTCGAGTACAAAACTTCAAGGGAAAAGATTTTGTGTGAATTTGGAAGAATACCAAAATTGTTACTAAAAAATACGATGAAAATTGTGTTAAAAAGAAAATTTGATGAAAAGTCACTGCCTTTTATGTCTGGAGTACTATGCGTGATAAAATTTATCGCTTCGGATGGCAACATAACAAATTACAAATGGTTTCATGAACTGGCAGATTGTGGAACACAAATTCTTCAAGAGTTAAACTTCATTGATAAATATATGGATTTTTCTCTTTTCTTGGATATTATAAAATTTTGTATACAGTATTACAGCAAATCTTTCGATCACTGGAAGAAAAATCGCTATAGACTCTTATTCTCCTTTGCAAGCAAAGTAAAAAATCAGGATTCGTGTTTGGCAGTCGAATGCTTTGATTCTATTTTCACAATGCTGATAGAAAAATCAAGAATAACCTCTTTTCATCTTAAAGACTTAATGAGTTTAAATAGATTGATCATACAAAAGATAATACTTTCAAATCCGAAAATTCATGTTTATTGTCAAATACTAGCTAGAATTATTTATAAACTTTTACATCAGCCGAATCGCTCGTACCAATTAGCTAAACCCATTCTAAAAGGTATAGGTGACTATTTTATTGATTATTATTCCATCGAACGTGATAAATTTAAATTATTAAAGTTCATATCCTTAATTGATTCGATGATACTGTATCCGTTACTAGATGATCTTGATCACAATTCCCAATGCACTAAAGTAATTAAAAAAATATATTTAGAACTCGAACTTGTTAAATTGGGTGCCATTGCTGCTATCGGCAGAATTTATCATAACAAACAAAAACTGTTGTTCAATCACGCTCAAGACTTGTCCGTCCTTGAAGTGATTGACTATGAACCTAAGTATGATGTGAAAAGTTTAAAAAATTACAAATTACGAAGCTTAGCTTTTAATTTTTATGAAACTGCGACCTTTCTAATGGTAAATAGAACTTCCAATCTGGATAATAGATATATCGAATTGTTTCAGCTTGTCACATTCATATTAATGAAGAAAAACGAATTTCTTAGCTCTCCAAAACTATTAGAAGCAGCTTTAACTGTGCTAAGCAAGTCTAATTTTAGCACAATCTATTGTAATTAATTTTCTATTTGATGATTCATTATTTAGGTAAGTCACTTTCTACGCACTTTATCAGATACTTTCAAAAAAAGCTTTGGACAAAATCTAATAATGCAGACGATGTGCTAAGAAAAGTAATGTTATACGACTTTTTATTTGGAAGGACAATTTCTTTGATCAAACTTTTTAATGATAAAACTAAACAAGAAAGCTATCACCTTGAAACCTTGAAGGTGATTTTTGATTCACTGTTACATAATTTCAGCGTTCTTTGTAAGATAAATTCCCTACGAAAAATAGCTCGAGATTTCAATACATTGTTAGAACATTTTAAATTATTAATTAAAGTTCTTTCTAAAAAAGAATATTATGATATAATTCAAACGGTAATATACTTTCTGTTACAACAAATTGAGTTTATTCTTGACAATTCAAACTATATTAAAGAAAGACTATTTAAAAAAATTACAAATTTGGTAGATATGAAAGATCCCTATATTGAAAAGTTACTAATGACGAATCAAGAGTATTTCAAGGGTTATATAAAAATATTTTCAAAAGTTAAAAAATATAAGGATTCTAATTTTTTCCTATAGATTCTGAATAAACGAAGTAGAGTCATATAATTTAATTTTAAATTTTCTATTATATAAAAAGTGTTATTTTTATACCCATAACAGAGACTTGGATATTTATACCCTTCATGTAAAAACTGTTTTGAAATCAAGGTTGACTGAAACAGATACTTGATTTTATTTGAATAATTTTTTAAATTATTACAATTACAAATCCAAATTGATTTTTTATTAAC
Source organism: Sphaeromyxa zaharoni (assembly GCA_001455285.1). Lineage (NCBI taxonomy): Eukaryota > Metazoa > Cnidaria > Myxozoa > Bivalvulida > Sphaeromyxidae > Sphaeromyxa > Sphaeromyxa zaharoni. The sequence goes on from LDMZ01053603.1 coordinate 5,357, forward strand.
TATTCACATCTGAGCTTAAAAGGAGTGTTGTTTCGTTTATATTAAATTATTACCAAAATATAAGAAAGTTGTTCTACTAATTCTAATGAAGGTTAGCTATCCATGCAAGAAGTAAAACACCCAAACCAACAAAACTTACCAAAAAACTATTAAATTTGATTAATACATCAGGGTTGCATGTAAAGCATTTCGTAGTTTTTTCGTTATTATATCTGAAGTATGCATGTATGTATCACTCATATATATACAGTAATTCCTCCTACTTCGCGGCTTCAACTATCGCGAATTCGCTGTATTGAGGGTTTTCAAAAATACCAAAATATACATTTCAGTATTGTATATACACTGTACTATACACGTATAATGATTGCGAAAGTTTAGAAAGCAGTTTAAATGTTCTGAAGTGTTAAAATTATGGCTCATACTTCAAAAAAGTCTAGTTTCTATTTCCCGGGTGGGTCTGGAACGTAACCCCCGCGAAGTAGGAGGGATTACTGTATATATATAAATTTAATTTTTGATAACTTGGCGTTTCATATATTAGAACATTACCATTTTGTGCCGGAAGAAATAATTCACTCTATATGAGCGAGAAAACGAAAGTTATTTTTATTTCGTCCGATTTTTCATATTTTTCAAAATTATTCCAAACATATTAAAACATTGTAAAATATAATTCTTTTTTTAGTATAAATATTTCTTCTAGTAAGCTAATAATAAAGAGGCATTTACTGGAAATTTTTAAGTAAAATGGAACCATGGGTTAAATAAACTAATAACTTATTTTATCGTAATAATATTTTTTTACTTTTATGTTAAATCAAAAAAATTTTAAACTGCTTTAAATCGGGGAAATTAACGCCAGCTATATTTAAAAATAGCCATAGGTCAATAACGAACTAAAGAGAAAGTTACAGGAACCGATTTAAAATTATTATTGTCGGGATCCCTTTAAATCGAGTCAAAAACGTGTTTACATGTAATTTTATCTACCGTGACATTAGGGTTTCTAAGATTTATATTACTTTGAAAAAATATTTTTTAGCACTAGAGAGCATTACCTATGATGATCATCAATTTTCTCACCCAGCTAAATATCGTAGCAGGCAGTATCTAAAAACAGGTATTAGTTTAATGGAAACAACAGAGGCGACTCTTGACGCTACAAAATTTGTTACAGCAAACTGCCTTAGGCCAAGTTATAACGCAAGTCTGAGGAACATTTCATAGTAATGACTTTGTTTAACCAAGGTTTGGATTTTATATACCATTTTTGTGTTGAAACAAATTTTTAGCCCTCTCCGTTAGTTAAAACTTTTTATGTATATTTACTATTATTGTTCTTAAACTTTTCTCTGGGGTATATCTGATTATTTGAGTAATAATGAATCCCTGATCGAGAGAGTTTCCAAAGGTTCTAATCATAGAATAATAATTTTTTTCAAAGATTCCGAAACATCCTGTACATTAATTAAGACATTGATAGGAACAAAAAAAGCAAATATAAAACGAAAAGAAATGTTGTTAAAGATACGAGAGGAATTAAATACATCGAAAATCTGATCGATAGGATTGTTTGTCAAATCGAGTATATCATAACCAAAAATCCTAAAATTGTTCTTTATGCAGTCTAAAATAAAAAAAACATAAATATGAAGGCTTAAGAACATCAAAATCTATCATTAACATCGTCAAATTAACTAACCTTTTGCAAAGTCATAAGAACAGAGGGAGTTACTTGAAAACTGCACTTTTCCTATAAAAGCGTATTTATAAGTGTGATAGTGAATTTTTCCAAAATTACTATGGCATCATTTTTCATGAAGAATCAAGGTTTAATTTGTAAATAGAAGAAGTAATGAAAATTCCAGTTGGAAAGAATTAAAGTCTTTAAAAGTTCTTGTTATTTGTAAATGATCATAATATTATTTCCTTTGATATAAACAACAAAATTTAATTAAAATGGTCAGAAATTATAAATTAACAACAATTTGTTTTTAGACTATTTTCACAATCTATACAATCATGCAAAAAATGTTCCATGCCAGAACAGAGCTTGCTTTATCATGAGTGATGCAAAGACCCATGGAAATAGTAATAATCGAGGAAATCACCCATTTATTCCTTTCACCATATTTCTATATTTCTAACCCTATCAAAAATTGTTTTTCTAAGTTTAAGACAAGCAATTGGGTGAGCGTTGGATCATACTATTTTGTTTATACCTTAACAGGTAATCCAATCTGATTGTGAAGGATAGTACCGATACATTATAAAGAATGTAATCAACTATTCTGCAAGAACTAACATATGTAAATGCTTTATTAATCATATTATGTTCGGGCATTAGTAGTTGCTCTGATTTATTTAATCACCGATAATAACCAAATATTTAGGGATATACCGGAAGTTGCCATATGTAAGCCAAGGCGAATGTGTAAAAATAGATAAATTAGTTATATTTTCAATTAATTTCCCATTAATCTCTATTTTTCACTCACGCATAAGTTCTCATCATTTTCTAAACTCACCCCTTCATTGGGCTTCCGAGGAACTTAATTGGAAACTCCCAAGACACATATACATGTGGAGGCTGCAAACTGGGTCGTTCTATATGATAAAAAATTTATGGCTTCAAACCTTATTATTGTCAATATATTAGAAAATATAAATTATGAATTGCAAATAATAATATTTAAGTTCCATAGAGATGTTGGGAACAGAATTAATATGTTTATTTTTCACATAAGCTAGTATTTTAGTGGTAAAGCCATCATGTGAAAACGAAAAAATTTAGGTTTTTATAGTAAATACAATATAATTTTTATTTTTAAAATGTGATAATTCTATAATTGAAATGGTTTTGAGGAAATGTTTCAAAGAAAATTGGTAAATTGTGTAACTATTCCAGCTTGAAAAGGATTTTGCATTTGTATAAAGTTATCATTCCGTGATATGCCAGATTATGTTAGAGGTATAATATGAAAAATCATATTCATGCTTTCTGCTCTCCTACATCAATTCCATCCAAATTTTATTTCCATAGAAGGCTTCACATCTGAGAGTTCAACGAAAGGTATATAAGAGCAATTTCAGAAATTGTTCTTAAAATATCAAGAAAAAATTTATTTCAAGAATTTATTGATCGAATTTTCTCATGGCATCAAACCTCAAGAAAATGAAATGAAAGCAACGGTCTGGCGAAAATATGTTGAAAATTTATTCTGGCTGTTTATGAAGAGTTTTGTTTTTAATAAGAGATCCTAAGATTTTTTATTTCGCCACTAAATTGTTATTGACGTTTTCATGAGTCATAATTTTTATCCTAAAATTAAAAAATTCAGTATATTTTTCTTACGGATTGATCTTCTAGTTCATTATATCTAATACCTCACTTTTTTCATATCTGATAGCTGAAATCAATATTTTGATATGAGATTATATTTTTTGAAAGTATTTACAAGTTTTCATAGGAAAAAGTAAAGATGAAAGCAAAATAATTGTTAAAATTTCTGTAGCTGATACATGGGAATTTATTGTAATCATTAAAAATATATGAATCATAAAAATGCTGAGCATTACAAGGCATCCTTCATTCATGTTATAAATTTTGGATGCTTTTATTTTCCTCTTTAATACCATACCCGTTTATCCTTAATCAGTTAAAAGGTATTGATACGATAAATACTCTTTGCAATCATGAATTTCTAAAATGAAGAATATCTGAATTAATTTAATAGGATTGTGGACAAGTTTAAATATTTCTTATTAAATGAGCCACGCTGTCGTTTGTCCATGTGTTTATTATTTTAAAAATATATTCAAAATTTGTTATATCTGAGAAAAACTAACAATTAAGCATTTCCAATTGTGCATTAATCAAAAAATTTTCAAAAATATTACATTGCACCAAATTCAATTGACGTACTAACAAAGTTCATGTTGATCTATCCCAGATACCGTCAGTAATAAAACACAAAAACATAACCTAATGCGTCCAAAATATTCAGTGGTGATTTTTGAATTTAAGAATTGACCACGCTATTCCGTTATTACTATTAATTAAATTAGAATGTTAAAACTTTCGGTAGATTTTATCCTAATTTTCATTTTTTTGTTGAAATGGTATGTATCAATAACTTTAAACCGATAATTTTCAACAGAGAGAATTCTTGTTTTTTTTCTTAAAATTCCAGAGTTATCTAGCTATTACAATCACTACGCTCAGTAAATTATAAAACACGTCCAAAGAATATGACTTACTCTACCTAACTAAATTTGAATATTCTCAATTTGTGACAAAATATCTTAAACAAAAAATTTTATTAAAAAAAGCTCAATAATAGTAATCGGGTATCCAAGCTACATTAGGGGAGATTTAGTAATTTGTTTTATTCCATTTATAAACTATATTAATTTTTTTGGTCAAAGTTTCATAGTTTATTTTTCTTCTTTCTACCAAATGTAGATAACATTCCATAATATTTCCGATAGTAAATTAAATTTCATTTATCTTAGCGTTTTTTATGTGAATAGTATTTCTCCGCAAGATGGAAAGAGACAAAAACATTTTCCACCAAAAAGCATTCTAAAAACATAAATCAGTCTTATATTAGTAAGAAAAGGCAATAAAATGAATTTTACATAATAATCAAAACTTTAACTTAAAGATATAGATATTATAATTTTTAATCATTGTTTATGCCATTAAATAATAATTGCTTGAATTTTAAAAATATAACAAAATATTTTTAAGCGTAAACAATCGATTCAAAATATATGATCATAAATACTAACATTCATAAATAAAATAATCCATCGTGTTATAACCAAACTATTATGATGCACCTTTAATATAAATTTAAATGAATATTGACGCTATAAATTAAAAATATACCTAATTCTTTTATCCTGTTTATGCCATGTAAATAAGAACTCCAAATAATAGTAGGGATCAGTAAATATTATATGCACGAATAAAATATTTCTTTTAGAAAATACCTCTGTAAATCAACAGCTAAATAATCCGAAATATTTAAATATTTAATTATAAGGTAAATACTCTAAGAACCGAGAATTCTTAAATTATCACTTTTGGTTTTGCAGCCTTCATCATATAAATGAATAGCAACATTAAATAATTTACAAAAAAAATCAAATAATTTCTCTAAAAGAACTAATCTAGTGTATTTAGGACAAAATCCCACTTTAGAGCAAGTAACACCTCTTAGACTACTTTTTTTTCTCTATATATCGGTTAATTTTACTCTGAAACAAAGAATTACACTCCGTGGATTTGACAGTAAATTTACTAATAAAGAAGTCATTG
>LDMZ01053606.1:0-12610 GCA_001455285.1 Sphaeromyxa zaharoni
CAGTATATATATGCAAATCTATGACCGCCCGCCTTGGGTGCTAATCTACTAGTAATCACTACATTTATATAAAAATATTAAAAAAATTAATAGGAAATTATAATCCATGGCATAGAATGGTAATTAATATTTACTCCTTTATTTGTACGGGATCTAACAAAAATAAAAAAATAATAATTTCTAAAATATCGTTACCAAAAATAATATAAAAGAATGAATTATCCTTTTCATTATTAAACAAAGGCGATCAATAATTTTTTAGTCCAAGAATGAGCATCTGTATTAATGATGAATATTTCTAATTGCCAGAGCCTCTTGTATCTACATTGAGCCTTTACTTTTAATATTTATTTTAATTTTTAAGATTTCAAAAATTAGCACTTTCACATGCTTTTAATTAATTAAGATGTTTTAATAGTTTATTCATACAAATCCTTATTAAAAGCGTTACTGTACTTAAATTCTCAATAGATTTATATTATTACTAGAAAAGTAGAGTTTTTTTTGTTTTAATCATCATTTTGAACGTGCTTTTTATTTTATAGGTTAAAATTATAACCACAAATTATTTGTTTATTGCAAAGATATTCCCGTTTGGATACTTTTAAAGTATTTTAATTTATTTCCACATTGTAGGATTTTACATTCCAGGATCAGACATGTAAAAACGAAGTATATCTTTAATTCAATCTTCATCGGATAAGACTATTTCATGAGTAAGAAAAGTTTAAAAATAAAATATTATTTTTAAGCTCTTCAATACCATCTCAATTATGTCCTTCTATAAATTCTCTTTAAATTAATAAAGAAGATCCTCTATAATACAAAGAAACCGATTAAAAATATTAATTGGTATGAAATATATTAATAATATCATGAAAACCCAGAATGCAATAGCTATAACAATTCTATAAAGAGATCCTAAAAATAAAGTGTAATTTATCCCTGAAAGCTCACTGATAAGGGATAAAAGTACTACATATATTAATACAAGGAATAACAGCATTTATAGAAGATATGGTTGGTTCAAAATCACAATTAATTTCCTTTCGATAGACAATAATCGACAAATTTAGGATTTAACAAAAAAATAAAATATAAGATCCAAGAATTTTCCTAAAAAAATACTATTTGAAAAGAAAGAAAAATTTCTATAAATTTTAACAAAAATTACTTCAACTATATGAAAAGAAGATGATCAAAGTTTCATGTGGGATATTTATATCACTCTTTTGAGCGAATGAGAATATTTTATTCGTGTAAATTTTGTTTATATATTAGGATTCAATTACTAAATGGTTTCTTGTAACTAAAAAAATGTTTCAGTTATATCTTCATATTGATATTCCACTTATTTTACCAGAATATTCAACAAACTTGAGGGAGGTTATTGATAGTTCAGTCTTTCCAGTTTTTATTATTTGAATTACCATTTTTAATAAATCGATTTCAGATTCAACAATTTGTACAGTCTGTGAAATAACAATTAAACATTTATTCACTGCTGCAAAGGCAGATTCTACTGTTAATTCAGAACATATTTGACCCTTTATATACAACTGTAGCAGTAGGACTGTGATAACTGAAAATCCTCTTAAGAATACTTTTTTTGGTGTAATTATGACCAGTGCATAAATTGTTACTTCCACTACTTCAATATGTAATGAAAGCACCAATCCCGCTAATTTTGTTTATTCTATAGAGATAGCCGTAATATTTTAATATTTTATTCATCTTTTTGATATTATGTCACTCTAATAAAGTAAAATTCACAAATTTAAAAATAATATCTGATAACATTAGTTAATTCTTTTTACTTTTTTAAGTAATCTAAATTAAAAATAAATACAATAACTTTTTGAATCATATTTCTCAATTAGATTTATCATTCATTAATAAATTGGTAGGGTATTTCTAAAGAAGCAATTTTATATCAAGTAAAACAAATAGAACAATTTATATAAAAATGTTTTAATCGTATTACTGTTTATATTTTGGCTCAGACATTTTTTTACAATAGTAAAAAACTTAATGTTGGAAATGATATAAAAATTTTATTTAATATGGAGGCTAACTTATAACTATATATAATTTTATTTCCGAATGTAAAAAGTTAGTGTTTCAAAGCAAAATATATATATCATTAGGTTGAACAATACCAAAAATTTTTGATAGTGGTTTTTACATAGCTTTTTTATGTAAAATTAAAATATTTCATTCTATATTTTTTTAACAGCCTACTTTTGAATGAAAGGACTGTTATATTATTAAGTCACATTTACCAATAATAGACATAGCTGTACATATATTTCTTTATTTACGTTACCACAATAGATAATTCAAATAGGTAAAAAAACATTAAGAAACAAAATATCATTAAAAGAAATTAGTGGGAAAATATTAGTAAAATAATTTATGGTCTATTCTTCGAATGGAATCAAATATTATTGGAGGATGAAAATAGTTTTTCCTTATATTATCCATCTTAAAATGATTTTAAATTGATAATTTGAGGGATATCTTATTAGTTCTCATCGAATCAATTTATTTACTCTTTTTCTTCAATATTAATTTATACTTAACTATAACCTCTGTTAAAAAAGTTTTCATATTATTTTAATTTTTACATATATCAACAGAACCAAACAAAATAGTCGACTAAAGTGGGTAAAATTAAGTAACTATCAATAATTGAACATCTTATAAAAAATATTTTAAGAGATTAATCATCTATTTGAGAAATGATAATAGTTAGTATATCCAGGGTACTTCTTGAAAGAAGCTAGAAGCATTTATACTACTTATGATAGTTTATTTTCATTGAACTTACCCTGGAGGTAAATGGACCAAACCCTGTAGGTTCATGTAATAAAAAGAAATACAAAGACATGCGAACAATAGCGTAAGCACCAAAAAGTCCGCATTTGCTTGTTACCTAATGAAAAAACAAATTTCATATAATTTTATTATATGAATTGAAAATTGTTAGATTAATATAAAATAATCTGGTATAGTCGCAGAGTATCGGTAGAAACGTATATTCTTTCACTTGCAATAACAATGGAGGATCGGCGTGATATAATAATTGGCGCAGTCGACAGGATGTGATGTTGACCTCAATGGAAGGAAGGTGTGTCACATATATTATGTTACGGTTATGTAACAGGTTGGCAAATCGCTCATGGCCTAGTGGTTATGCCTTCGGACTGGCATCTGAAGGTCGCGGGTTCGAGTCTCAGCCTGGGTCAACTTATTACAGTTACAAAATAATTTAATATAAATCAATCAAAATTGATTTAATTGGAATAAAAGTCTATTTTGCTAGATAACTAGGATTATTATTCAAAAATCACTACTTAAGTTTTCTCAATAAATACATACCTTGATTTATGGAGTATTCAAATTATGTATTAATTTAAAATATTTTTATTATTGGAAATAAATATTGATGAATGGTATTTAATTTTCTTAAAAATCTAAATGCATTGGTATTGAAAACGATAACAGCCATTAGCTTAGTATCTATTTTTGATAATTATTCAAAAATTTTACTCAAGGGGATAAAAAAGGCTACAGCAAGGAAATAACAAAGGAAAATGTGTCATTCATTTATTTAATTTAATCTGCTTAATTACGGTTTCAATATTTCTAACACAAAAATATCTATTTTGTGATATTTTACTCAATGACCTAATTCGGTGTTTGATGCCTGCGAGTACTTACATGGTACACAGATTTATTAAAACCTTTTCAAAATATTTACCGGGCTATTTATGCATAAGTTATCAAAGTTACAAAAAAGTTTCAAGTAAATTCGTGAGAGAAACTCGTGTCGACCATTAATCATCCTTTTACCTTTCTAAAAGTTTATCACATGACATTTTTCACATATCAGCTTCGCTAAAAAATTTCAACGGGGAAAGACAAATATTTGTTTTCAAACTAATAAAAAACTTTAAATCGGATTGATAGCTTTATACTCATTATGTAGCATAAAACTGTATTCAAGTAGTTTAATTTTAAATGAACTGTTAGACGATTAATTTTTAGCTTTTATGCTCTATAGATTTTATTTGCTCGACTATTAAAGATATAATTACCGCTTAGAATAATATACTAGTGGCGTCATCCATAAATCTTTTAATTCGATTCCATCAAATGGATTCCCAGTCTTCAAAAATAATGTTTCTTTCATCTTTATTCGAAAAATCATATATAAAAAACGCAATTCGATTATTACAAGGAAGAGATGAAAGATCATTCATTCAGTCAATATTTGACGTAATCTAATTCTTATTAGTAGTAATGAAACTGAAGCTTACTTATAAATAAACAAAGATATTTTTAGTAATTTTGTAATTCGTGTCAAAAAGTTATGAATGCAGGGTTCTTTCATACCAAACAAGAATTTAATACCTGGTGGGTTCCAATCGAAAGCGAGAATAAATTGCCTTTAAATAAATATATTGTTTCATATACAATAAGATATTATTTAAACATGTTTTATCTTGAAGATACACTTAAATTAAGAATAATTCTAGATTATTGACTTAATTGTGAAAAATGACCTCTGAAATATTTGCTCTTGAATGTTTTATTTGAAATGTTAGAATATACATTAAATATGATAATACATATATTTACATAAAAAAAAAGCATTTTATTGTAACAAGAAATCTTAAGCTCATCAATGTAATTGTAAATAAAATAAGACAAGATTTTCGAAAACTATACATCTCTATTAGAGGATATTAAAGAAAGGATCGAAGAATTACTTTCACATACGCAAGTAGCAATTTGATCGGAGTGTCGTGAAAGGTTGGATTAATAGAATATACTTTTCACAGGGCTAGACTTAAATCTACATGGATAAATCTCTTCCTTTCTCTGATCAATGTATGAGTCGTGTAATAAAGACCGTTATTATATAAAAACGTAAATCGCAGTTCCTCATGACCAATACCATTATAATATCCACAAGGAGGAGCCGATCATACTTTAACATTTTTTTAAGTGACACAAAGGCTGGATAACTCAAGTTTAGTGAATACCGAAACGTACTTTAGATCTCAATTCGAATTAACGTATTAAAGCTTACCAGGCAACGGATAATCCCCATCAATGACGCTTAAATAGGCAAATTAAAATTAAAATTAAAACAAATATAAATTACGTTGTATCCGAAAACTTATTCAAAAATTTTAACGCTTTGTTAACCTTAATGTTTATGACATGATAAAGGAATGTCGGTAGAAAACTCTAGTGACCGCAGGATGCGGCGGTGATACAGTTGTGCTTGCGTAACTATAATAACGTGTGCTTGAAACCTGATTTGCTCTTTTTAGTGGAATGACTCCGAAGAAGGTTGCTACTAACGGTAACACCCAGAAAAATGGGATTAAGAAAGAAAAAGAAGATGTATGCCATACAAAAGTCGATTTAGTACCCGGGGATCCTCTAGCGTCTGTCACTACCATTCTGGAGAAAAAAATTCGATCACTGGAGAAGCGAAAGCAAAAGTCATACGTGCTTAGACAAGAGGCACAGTCTGGTAAGACACTCAACGAAGACCAACTCGCTACAGCTAATCTTCTTGATGAAATCGTTTCTAAAATAGATTTCAGTAAAGAGTTATCTGATCAAGTGACAGCTCTTCGCAAGCAATATCTCAAATTCAAATGTGGATCTTCCAAAATAGATAGTGATCCTATTACAGCGGCCAAAAATGATGCTGTTGCCTGTATTATTGCTATGAACGAGGTATTTGCGAACCTTCAAGTTTATATAGATAATATTGCCATCATGGACGTCGAAACCTCTGAAAGGGCATCGTTAAAGAAGGAAGCTAATGATGTGCTCAAGTTTAAGCGGTTGATCGAATCTAACCCAAAACGGTCAAATCTTCATTACCAGAATCTTGTCAATAAGTCTTCGCGTCTAGTAAATAAAGATATAAATATGAATTATGAAACTCTAATGGCGATTATTTTGAAGATCCATTCTAACTCTAAATTTGACAGTAAAAATATTGCCGCTAAGGAATCAGTGACAGTTAAGGCTACTGAGGCGACTGTTAGCATGGTGAATAGTAGTGTTTCTACTGCTGTTGTTGCTACCCCTGAGGTTCCAATCAATGCTAACAATGCCGTAGTCGTTCCTTCCGTCCCGCTTGAGATTGTTGATCTCTCCGACAAGGTTGAAAGCTTAGATTTATGGCAAGACTATTCCAAACCAAGTGCTGACAAGAAAAATGCTAATAATAGGAGAACTGAATCAAACCCTCGTGGTAGGGGCAGGGAACGTAGACAGAATGGTAGCTATCCAAGCAGAGGATCACCAAATGAAAACCAAGAGAACAGAAGGGATGGAGTTTCTAGGAGAGGAAATGCGCCTCAAATTGTGGTTCATGATGTGACTCCGCGACGTGGGGAGAATAGAGGGAATAGAAACCGGGAGAAAGATAATCGTGATAGGTCCAGCGCAGAATACCAGGACAGATTTGATTCTTCGCGAGGTAGAGGATTTCGTGGAAACAACAGAGGGTACGGTGATAACAATCGTAACAGAGGCAGACGTGACAATGGGGATAAACGTGATACTCAAGTGAATGACGTGTCGTGGGACCTTCCAAACACGGTTTCTGCTATGACCTGATTTGAAATCAATTCAATAATTGATATACTTAAATTCGGTAACATGTAATGTTATATCAGTTGAATTATAATGTTAGTAAATGTTTGTATTTATTCATTGTGTCTATTTGCTTTTTTCTTCTGGTGGCAATTCATTATAAATTATTATCCTTTTATGCAATCGGAATTTACTCATGGCTAATTTAGTAGTATTTGCGATTTTTTGTTCGTGCTTTTATCAAGGTTCCGATTTGTTTACTATCGATAAACGATTCCTAGCGTCTCTTTATATTGTAAAATCTCATCCAGACAGCTACAAGGATGATTCAGTTGTCATTATCTATGATACATTATTTTATATTTTTAAGGCCTCAAAAACCAGTGGTTTCGTAAACCCATCCGCAGATTATAATATACTGAAGGGTGCTTCTCCAAAAAAAGATTCATTTCTTTTTGACATTGCCTCTCCGTTTCTTGATGACTCAATAGAAGAGTCTAATAAAATTAAAAAGAGGGTTTGTATTATTTATCATTAAATTGCATACAAAATTAAAACTATATTAAGAGTCTTGGAAGTAAAGTTCGTTCGTACGGAAAGAGGAGGTCCAAGGCTTATTACAGTCAAGAGCCACCTTCAGATGCTTCTCCGCCTGGTTTATAAAATTAAAACTTTCTTTTGAAACCAAATAGAGCAAGAACCTCAGACAGTAGAACCACCCCAACAAGCTCCTCTAGATGGGAATCAGAACACACCACCACCTCAAGATGCTGCTCCAACCCCTGCTCCGGCTGTTGTTTTCCAAGGCACAACCGAACCACCAGAGGTTGATGAAAATGGATCTGGTTCCGGGTATGTTGAAGAATCTACTACCACTCCAACTCCACCAGCACCACAAGTACCGATGGCTCCACCAAGTTCATTCTTAGATAAAAAAATATAATTTTGTTCAGCTGATATGCCAGTAGTTGGCCAGCCACCACCAATACCAAATGGACCATCAATGGCCCAACTCCCAGCAACCACACCTGTACAAGCAAATCCACCTCAACCTCCACCGGCTCAGCCTCCACAGCCAATCCAACCACTCACCACCACTACAACAATGAATCCAAACTTGTACTATGGAATGCAACCTCCTGGAGGTCTAGGTAAGTTAAATGATTTACATAATATTTCATATAGCCCAATACCAACCAGCCCCAGCTATCCCCCAATTCTATCCACCAATTAGTAAAACAAACTTAAAATTGTGTATCTGCTGTAGTGAGACGCAAAATTAATAACTCTTACAAGAGTCATAAAAAGACAGGCGCTGCCGTTGCATCTCATCAAAGATCTAAATCTCCTGGCCATATGGGAAGAAAAGTGGCTGCAGTGAAAAGTTCTCACATGCCGAAGATTTCTACCCATCAGAGCTCGAAATCTAAGCATTCAAAATATGCAAGGCCTTATCACCATCAAAAGGCTAGTTAAATATTTCTTTAAATGTATTCTCGTATCTACCTGAACAAAAATATTTTATACTTACTATGGCAACCTAAAATATTCTTTTAAAATATCTTGCATGATCTAAAAGTTTATTAGAACAATCGCCACAAAAAGAGAGGCGGAGTGACTACACATACATTAAATCGCATTGCCCAATCCCCAAATGCTAAGGCTAATCAACATGCCACTTCTGAAACTTCCTCAGTAGTCAGAGTATCATGTCATTTAGTTAATTCAAAAAGTCGTAGGTTAAAGCAGGAAAGGCTTAAAAAGGAAAGAACTAGTGTTGCAATTTTTAATAAAATTCTATTAAAGAGTAAATTTAGTTTCAGCTTTTATTTTTATGAGTAAATTTCGAATTTTTTAACTAAAATTTTGGTAATCATTTTGTTGGGTATTTCCTTAGTTTAAAGTTCGCTTAAATATTTCATGAAATCTTTACCATGCTAAATTATATATAAAAACAATCTTTAAATTCAGGTTGGCAAAATTAGAAACATATGGAACCACAGATTTAAAAAAATTTTAATTACGGAATCACTTAAGCATGGATATCGTGAGGCTCACGGAGGGGGGATTCGTGAGTCGTTTTTATGTACAGGTTTAATAAAAATCGTTAAAAACATATATATCAATATGAATCTGTTTATATTATAGCATGAAAGTATTAGAAATAAAGATATTGTCTGTCTAATCATAAAAAAATTAATATAGAGTACCCTCACACACGAAAATGTGGAAAGAAATAATTAGAGTAATGAAGGAAATATTAGGGAGTTTATAACTTATTACCTTTCTTTAATCAAAGATCAAACTTAAATATGAAGCATAATTCTGTTTAAGATTATATTTTCCTTTTATGTGGATATTTATGATCGAAATAAAATGAAAAATTCTTTTAATCTTTGCTATTTAATTAATTTTCTCTGGATTCGAAAAATTATTTTGACGCAAAATAATGCAACCATATTAGAGTAAATATGTCATGCACTAATGTGAAAAATTAATGATATTTTAAATCCTATATTTCTGAAAAAATTATATTTTATAATTTTAGGGGTAAGATTATTATTTTATATGTATATTGGAAAGCTATTTTTAGAGAAATAAAGAGATATAAAAGATCAAATATAAGTGAAAATAATAACCATATTTCGGATAGATAAACGATATTAAAAACATTAAAATATCATTAGCTGAAAATTTCAATATAAATTTTTTAATAAATATATGAAAAAATTCAGAATTGATTATAAGTCGCTCTATAATGTTATTTTTGGTAGATAAAGATGCTTTTGTTAGTTATTTTGCCTTTTAGAAATCCTAACGTTCTTGTATAAAACCAGATTAATGATTGAATTCATAATTATTTGCCCCGATTCTGAATTAATCTGCTTTTGTTTCGATAAAAATTTACAAATGTAACTAGAAATGATAATTTAAATGAAAATTGTATTAAATTAATTTAACAGGTTATAAAATAAATATATATTGATTAAACTTTGATTCATTTATTATTGTTTAATAAAAAGAACTCTGGTTACCTTTAAGAATTAACTAAAGGGATATATATACATTATTATCATTTTTTTCAATTATAGATCTATAAAATATTATGAACACCAGAGAAATTATATAACTTTCTCACTCTTATTTAAAAATTTCCAGATTGTTTCGATGCCAGGATGTAATCCTGTGAAATCACCTTAAAACTCTCTGTGACAAAAGAAATAATGAAAATAAAACATGAATAACATTACAAAATTTTATATTGATGTATATAATCCTTCCAATAATTTAATAGTACGTGATACAGATTTTTATTACTTAAAATGTTAAAACGATTTCCCATAATGTCGGTAAATTTGCAAGGCAGTAATTAAATAACAGATATTTTCAAGCAGGGAGTTCAAATTCAAAATGGGATTTTAATAATAACAAATAACTAGAATCTTAAATGCCACTTTCCCGTTAGAATAATTCTTTTACATCAGTATAGATAGAGTACGATGAAACTTTTTCTACTTCTATCTTAAAATGTATGAATAAAGATTTCTTTCTGAAAAAATTTCTTGATTTTACAAAAGTGATGCTATTTGTAACGTTATTGGAGTTTTGTTATATAGTGTTAATGTTGACAAATGTTACGAATTGTTAAGTCAAAATATTATTTAGATATTACGATTAATTTGATAAAGTAGCTCGGAAAGTAATCGCAATAAAATATATGCTCATTTTTAAGATGATATTGTGAAGTGAGCAAACAGGTTTGCCCTGCAGCCGACGCACATAAAGGGACCTGATCGATCGAGATTCATTCCCTCGATGGAATAGGCAATGCATCGGCGACTCAAAATCATTTAAAAAAGAAACATTCATATTAACAACTAAAAATAGAAAGCCGCTAGGCGTGGTCTCTCCGCCGCGAGGTGAGACGGTGTAAATTTTTGTATAATATCCGGTCTCCGCCGGATAATAATAGAATATCATTCGCACTTAATTTGGTTATGATAATATTATAAATGAAGTTTATGAAACCAATATGAAAGGCATAAAAACTTTAATACGATTTTTCCGTTTGTTCTCTCAATTCTGATTTTTAATAACATTACAGAAGTTTCAAATATAAACCTCATATTATATTTTGTTATAGTGGTAATGAAATATATAATCGAGATATGAAGAATCATCAACTGAAGAAGTTCCATAGTTTCAAGAAATAGCTTCGATGGATTGATGTGTGGACGATTGTATACATATTATTTCTATATTTATTGATAAGAATTTAGGTTGCAATAAAAAAAATCAAACGGCAACATTTTACTGATATAAAATCGAAGCCACATTGAATTTTTATATTTTCTATATTTAAAATAAAAAGTATAAATCACGCATAAATGTTCTCTAAACGAACAATAAAATATTACAAAAATTTTTGATTCCCCCAAGACCTGGAAATAAATTTGATCCCTTAGTCTTTGTTAGCTTCATTAAATTAAAATGATTGAAAAAACACAAGGAAATTTTATTTAAAACTTGGAAGAAGTAAAAATGCGTTGATGACTGCCTATATATTCAAAAAATATATTCCTATTTTAAACTAATTTTTTGAAAATAAATCAGTTCTGCTTTCCAATATCAATTCACCACATATTAACATTGAATAGTCACATAGAAATACCTAACCTCATAATACAGTGTTTTACAAACTCTTGACTATGGGTTAATTTACGTGCTAAAAACTGTATTCAATAGAAAGTATGTATCAAAATTCGGTACTTAATCAAAATCACTACACTCAGCTGGTTACAAAAATTTAAAAAAGATAATTTTAATCAATCAAAGAAGAAATTTGTTCATATATCTTAATTGGTAAAAGAATAGAAGTGGAGGGATTATTAAGCATTTAAAAACATTGATAAAGAAAAAATACAAATGCTTGAAGAGAACTCAAAAATATACGGACTACAGTGAGTTATCCCAGAAAAACAGCATCAAACATAAACCTCAGAAAAAGGGTATCAAACAAATTAAAAAAACACCTCTTTGTGTAATGATAGCAAAGGATGGATATTATTTATGAATCTGAAAAAGACAGCATTAAATGACCTGTTTGAAAAAATGACGTAACATACACTTTCTATCATGCATCATATACAAGTGAAGGCAAAATAGCTCAAAAAATAGTACCGTGCGCCGCGGCCGCATTTCATAAATCTACTTTATAATCACAAATATTTAGTAACCTACAATATTATCAAAAAACTGACCCGAAAATGAAGGAAATGTTAAATAGGACAAAAATGTATGATAGAATGTGATTGTATACAAAGAAACTTCTACATACGCAGTTAAAGAGATAAAATTATCTTTTGAATCAAGATATATTGCTGAATGATTATTTTATTATGCATATAAATCGGCATTTGTTTATTTATTATATCAAAAGATAGTAACAGGAACGCCACAAAACAAACTTATTTATTCATTAATGAATCTGAACCAATCTGGTGATTTTCACGTGTTGGAAATTCCGGTGTACATTTATTATATTGACGGTGATGTAGTGCAAAGGGAAAATAATATTTTAACTCAACTAAGTTAAATTTTTTCTACAGAATTTTATTTATTTTTTATAATAAAGTATATTCATTTTTTGAAGTCTATAGTAACTATCATAAAAAGTATTAATAAAATTTTTGATATTTTAAAGGTATATTTGCACTGAAAGATAGAAATGTATCTATGGTGTATTGAATTAGATTTACACAATGATAGTATATTATATATAGTATCATTGAATCTAGATTCAACGAAACAAAAATAAAATTCCAGATTTTGAAAATCCTAATCCTTGATCTAAAATAAATTTTATATATTTGGTAATAATTTATCAGGAATTAGCTGAATTGTTCTATCAAAATTGAAATAAATGCAGAAAAAGTTGCCTTAATTCTTTAATACATTTTACTCAAGGCAAGAAACCGGG
>LDMZ01053628.1:0-26691 GCA_001455285.1 Sphaeromyxa zaharoni
TTTTTTTATCAAAATAATATTTATCTGCTGAATACTGGGATGATTAAATGTTGGATCTGCAAGCCATTGTTTTTTCCATAGATATGAATAGGGCATATCGGTATTTTCAATTTAAACGATATCGTTATTCGCCTACTTTATATTAATACAGAAGATTCATTGTTAGACACTCAAGAGCACAAGGTAAATAGTTTTTGACAAATTAATATATAATGTGTTTAAAACTAATAAACATCTACAGCAATAACGATTATCCGTATTTGAGTTACTTGCTAGGTTAGCGTAAGCTTATGCGATCACATGTGAGCACAGACTCCATGCCCTCATCTCTAATTTTAGATGATTAATGTAAAAACTTATAATAAGAAAGATATATGTCAAATAGTATCCATAAGTCCACCTCCTCAAACGTGAAATTTTCCAGGTTGTTGAAATTCTATTTGTGAATATACATGGAAGTAACAACTAGAATTTAGGGGACGAATAATTGATAATAATCTCGATACACGATTGATTGTTACAGTAATACATTAGAATATAATGGAAATAAAAGTTGGCATAACATTTTTTAAGACAATGTTTTCTTCCTTTTTTATTTTATATGCTAACATTTGTAACATTTCGTAGGTCAAAGTTCAATTTAAAATATCTTAGTATAGTTGATCCTAGGTTTCTAAGATTACATAAAGAGCTACCATCGACGCGTTTCATTGACTTTCTTATAAGATCAAGAGACGTTATTTTTGAAATAAAATGTTTCAGAGATGATATCGGTCTAATTCGTAAATAATTACCTATAGAATTTTTAGTAATTAACTGTTGTGCAAATATTTTCGAGGGAATTTCATACAAAAATTTTATATGACAGAAGGCATGAATTTTGTAATGGAATATATAGCTACAACTAATAAACGTTCTTTTGAGATGTAAAAACATACATTACTTAGAAATGGTTTTTATAGTTATAGTAATTTTGGTTATGTCGAAACTGTATAATAGGTTTAACTAGGCTCTAACTTAAGGATTAAAAACAACTAGAATAATTAAATTAATAACTACTTTACTAAACGTATTTATACTGAGGGAGCAACTAATTTTAATTAAGTTATATCTCTAGAGGAAACGCAGAATTCATCCAAATAACTTACTACTGAAGAATCAATACATACTTTAAACTAGTTAGGTAGTCTAATGTTATGATTGTAGGTATATCAAGCAGTTTTGATTCCAAACGTCGCAAAACAGTCACCAACGTAGATTAAATTAAGAAAGCGACAGCAAGAAGCTCTATTCATATAGTGAAGACTTCGGATCAAGGAAATAAAATGTTTTGATTTACAGATCCATAGATTCTCTGAAATGGTTCGTGTAATATAACTTTTCTATGAACTAAATTAATTTAGTCGAACGTTATTAATTTTCATGAACTATTAGTCGATAAACCCTACTGTGTACTCCACAATAGAGATTAGTTCGGAAAGAATTAGAAGCTCAATATTGGGCGATTGAAAACTTTTAACTAATTACAAATAATAAGAACAGCTGATGTTATATCAAAACTATTGGAGCAAAAACATCTCGTTATGCATACGTTCAAAAATTAATTAATCACTCATATTTAGTAGATGATATAATTTAAGCCCTCAAATTACTTTGGTAGTCATGTATATAATAACATTCTTTAACTTTTTTGATGTCCTCAACTGGATGGGTCCTACATAACATTTTTGAAACTTTTAGCCTCTTTTCCGAATAATCATTTTCCAAAACAAATAATGTACATGATTTTAATTTCAATCATCACTCAGGCAAACAATAAAATTGTTTTAAAGTTGATTATTTATTTGATTTCATAGAATAGAAATAATTCTAAAAATAACCATTACATTACCATAATTTTTTCAAAAATTACTTGAATGAATATATTTTACATTTCTTTGAGTTTTATTATAGACATACGTGGGATAATATGGTAAATAATAATAATGATAATTTCTTGTTATAGTATAATAGTGTTTAGAAAGATTTCAGTGCAACCTCTTCGGCATCGATTAAAATAGTCTGGGAAAAGATTAGACTTGGTAGAGAATCTATGAAAGGTTGCGGGTGGGTGGTTCTATTGCTTCTTTCAGGATAGAAAAGTGTGTTATTTTGAATACATGAGAGTAATTTTTTAAATATTACTGAACATCCTTATTTGTATAGAAATATTAAGTAATAAGAGTTTACATAAAGATTTAATCCAGATTGAGAGTCATAATTGAAAATTTCGGTCAAATTATTGAGAAAAATTTAATCCAAGAAAGGAAATGAGACAATTCTCTTTTTGGTAGCCCACGGGGTATCCGCTAGTGCAAATCTTGGCTGTGAATACCGACCTCGACATTGGTACAGACCGGTAGTCATTCCTAGGACTTCCACACGTGCCAGGAGTCTCCATTATTTAAAAAAAGCACTCAGCGTGTAAATAACATATAGAGGACTAAGTCTAGTCGTAAAGTTACGATAATTTGCGAAAATATATATATGTGGGAACAACACTCTTAATTATTTGATTATACACAAAATAAAGCTAAGCTTTATTATGTGAAACCGAGTGTGGCCGCCATGCCAGGATCGGAGCACGCGGACGGACTTAGCATTTAAATTATTATTTAGATTAATTTCTTTTGTACGCTACACCGAGGAATAGTATTATTGATGAAAGAATATTTTATCGCTTATTCGCAATTTAACGATAATGATAATAATCAACTATGATGGTTGTCTTACTTTTAGAAATTATCCGACAATCAGAGTCATTTAATGTGGCAAGCAAAATGTTTGGATCAATTAAAATTAAAAGATTTTTTTCCGTCGACAACCTTGATATATGTATAACACTAAAATAGAAATTAAATAACGGAAGAATCGTTCTGATACATAACCTCCTAACTAACTAAATTCTTATACAAGAAAAAGATTCCTAAATCCTGTAAAATAAAAAGCTACTCAGCAAAAAAAAACACGAATAAGGAAAAATTTTATCAGTTGAATTATTTCCATATCCTGCCAATAATGACTAATAACTTACTATCAAGAAAAAAGTTAAAAAATAACACTTCCAAAGTTTCCAGTGATTCAGATTGCTATGTATGACCTATATTTATTTCAATAAATAATATGTCAATGCATAATTTCCCACAGTGTATTGAGTACGTTGAAGAAGTGGAAGATCAACTGTCTGGGAAATTATTTATCTATAATTTTATCCTGACAATATTAATTAATTTATTACTAGGATGGAATCGAGTGATTTCGAAATACCTCCGACAGCTATCACGTTATGGTGGCGTGCGGCAGCAGGGAGAACCCCGTGAAAATATTTAATAGTTTCTATTTTGAAATATTTTTTTTATTTCTATTTCCATTACGAATGCCTGAGAGCTGTCTGGAATCACCAAATCACTGTGTATTCTGGAAGCTTGATTCCCGAATATCAAAATCTTTTATGTTAACTGGCTTTGAAGTGGCTCAATCGGCGTCAGGCACCACAATTTAATTAGAGAAAATTGTTATTAAGCTAATTCTGACAACCTAAATATTGAATTGGTTTTAAATGTAATATATTTTTGTGAAAATTTTTGAGTTCCTAGAAAATTGACAACTAAATTTTAAATGATACATGTTTTTGTAAAATTTAATCAATTTAACAGCCTGGGAACTACTATTAATAATAAAAGTTTTTTCCAGATGCTTCAAGCTATGTGCTTACCGTAATTCTAACAAAATCTGGATTTAAGAAAAGAATCGGATTAAAGTGTAATTATTGGATATAAATAAGTAGATAAAAGCCTCTTTCAAACGAACAGTACCTTCAAAGCATATTAATGGAAATAAAGCGTTTAATGTGTTACACATTTTTCATATATCAAAAAGGACATGAAACTCGAAGAGCATTGTTTACAGAATAAATTTCAGATGTGAAAAAGTTATCTATTTTTATGGGAATGCAATACTCAATTCCGTTACATCATAATAAGGCTAACTAATTTTGGTGAGATTAACTTTCTTAAATCAATTTTATATTTTAATACAGCTGAGAAAAATATTAAGTAGAATAAAAAAATTTCGTTGATTTTTTTATGTACCAAAAATTAACTTTATTCCTTTAGAAAATATAAAAATTTTTCTTAAGAATTCGTTATCTAATATATATGCAAAGTTTTATTAAAAAACAATAGACTCTAATCTACTATTTATAGTGAACTATCAAGACTTAGTTTTATAACTTTTGAAAAGTGACAAAATAACCAGGGCTAATGCGTAGAAATGACCGAAAAAGTATAATTTTTTCCATGTCTCAATTATGATACCAACATCTTGGTAAATAACATGTGGTATAGCACAGTAATAAACTCCAACTTGTGCCATTATAAATGATAAAACATTGAATATTCTAAACTTAATCGAGAACTTTTCATCCTTCTTAATAGAATTTAGTAATGATCCGCTTTTCCAGAATTCATAGGGGTAAAGTTCTCGATATGCACTTTTAAACATAACCTCAGCTCTAGAAAGAATAAAAAATGTTGCATAACAGAGGATGTATCCAGAATTCACTCCATGCCACATAGCGCCTATTATAAAAGGAACGATATTTCTGCATAGTTTATTAATATTAAGTTAAAAAATTACGATAGCCCTTTGTATGGTATTTGGAGTTTGCAATAATAATACATGAAGTATCTGACGGTATTGTTCCAGGTTCTAACAACTCCATTTACTTCAGTAGCACATTCAAATCCCAAGTAATCTATGTTTATAATAGTTTCATAGCTTTAAGTGGTAATAACTTTCAAAATAAATTTACCATATATCTTGATATTCCTTTTTAGAGTCATAGGAAACAGTTGGACCATGAACACATTTTGGTTTCGATTCACTTGGGTAGGCTCCAAGCCCTAGAACTACTGCACCAATTTCTGCAAGAGAAAAGGCGAATAATAATCTGTATTTTACTTTAATACAGACCATGCACATATATATCACTCTTTTAAAAAAAACGAAAGATTCCTGATTAAATTGTTGAGACTGAAACACAGCATGGACATTACTACTCAAATTTAAAGTGAGTAAATACATGAAAGATGACAGAACAGTTATAACGAAGCTATTCCAGCAATACCTTTTCCAGGCATTTGAACGTTTGTATTTTTCAATCTGTATACCATCTGTCGTGTAGAGCATATCAAAATATGTGTTAAATGTATAAAAAGGACCAGTTAGGATACAGAAATAAGATAAACAGTAACAAATGTAGTTATAAAACGATTTTCGTTTATAACTTTTATCCTTTACACTACTTTTAAGATCATCCAAATAATCACATGAAAAACTAACAACCTATTAATAATCAAAATTCATATAAATCATACAAATATATTATGAAATGACGTAATAAATCGAATTTGACTTTCTTCTATTATTGTTAGACAAAATTGTGCCAAACCAGAAAAGAATTTTTTTAATTTGATGAAATATTCAAGACGCAAAAACGTGTATGAAATTATTTATTATTTTTGCATTCATCAATTACAGCAGATCTAACATAAAGTTAAAAAATAGCTTCATGAAATCACATTTGTACATATTAAAAACGAAATAAAAGAGATATTTTAACATTTCAGTAAATTTCAAGGCCTAGTAGGATAATTTTTTAGAGACAGGACAAATTATATATATCTAATATAAAAATTAAAATTTTATATTTTTTTATTTTCTTAACGTTTTGCTTTGGAACAAATAATGTTAAATATTTTTTGTCTATGAGCATAAAACTTCCTTTATACGTAAAAATATGCAATCTTTTCATTAATTTAATCAATATGTGATACATATAAGTCCATGATTTCGTTTATATATATTTTAGGAAAAAGATTTTAACATTTCCATGAAAATTAGACAAAAGCATTTATTTCTCGTTATATAAGTTTTATTGGAAGCTTTTAAATAATGAATTACGCCACAAATTTATTTTCTACAAAAATAATTGAATATATACCAGTAGTTCATTGAAATGTAAACGTATCAAATGGGATAAAAATGATCACAATTGATAAAACGATGGTTAAACTTAAATTAATTAACAACAAATTAAAATTTGAATAATGACGAAATATCAACAGATTGAACATGACCTACTAATTTAATAGTTAATAAAAAAACTTTTTATTGTTATTTTTGATTTTAAATATTTATTTCTCACTGAATCAGATAGTATGTTTATTAATCGAAACACGATTTTATGGTCATAAACTTGGTTATATCATATAGTAGTGCACAACGAAATTGTAAAAAAAATTAATTCTGCATTATTTCTTATCATATTCAATAATCCATCTTGTATCAATTAAAAGTTTCTAAACATTTTGGTTATAATCTTTGTCCGATTGACTTTTTGCTGTAAAAATTCTAAATTATTTTAAAATGTGTTATCTCGATCAAAAAATAAATTTTTAAAATTTATATATATATATAAGATTGATGTTAATGAGATACTACTGTCCTACAGGTCGAGTATTCATGAAATCTTACCAAGATATTTGTCACCTACAAAAGCTTCATAACATTCGTGGTAATTACCTTTAGACTGTAAAAAATTTATTTACTGGACAGAAAGTTTTTATAAACATCAGTTCAAAAATAAAGTCAATTTTTTGTGTCAGTCACTTCTTCCACTCCCAGGAATTGACGGGAATGAGAGAAATTACTGTATAAAGAAAATATTTTTACTTTTAGAAATCTTTAATAGTTTCATTTCTAATCAAAATATTTAACAAACATTTATTATATAAGGCAAAACTCAAATCTCTATCATAGGAAGCTGTTAGTTTTGATAAATCCATGAAGTATCAAAAATATTATTTTTTCTGTGTCGAAAGTATATATATATATATATATATTAGAATATTTGTCATACACACAAATGAAATATATATTTTATATAACAAAATAAGATCAATTTTAAAAGTTAAAAAATAAACGCAAAAGAAACTACTGAGTTGTTGACTGAAGGATAGAGATTTGAAGAATTATCGTAAAAAAAACTTCTAAATTATTTTTAACACAAATGATGCTCATTGATTGCATGGCTGCACAAAGATCTCTAGACTGATATATAAAATATTTATCACTCTAATTTAGAACAAACAAAATATATTTTTGTAATATTCTTGGTCTATTTGATAATGTTCCAATTTCCAAAGTAAAATATTTTAATATAAATATGTTAAATTTGTATAATTTATATTTTTTGCACAAATCAGAGAATAAAAAGGTAGTTATTTACTATTTTGTAGTAATATAAAATGCTTTAAAGACGCTAACAATATCTCAAATCTATATTAACCATATATCCGATGTTGTAAAGCAAATAATAGAATCGAACGAAAAAGTTGAAGATCTATGAAAAGGAGCTAATTCGCTGGGAAAATAGAGGGATAACGGAAATTTATTTGGGTAAAGCTATGAATTATTTAAAGATCTATTTTTAGAATATTATTATGCCTCAGGTAACAGAGGTAGAAGATTTATTGAGTAAACTAGTGAGGCTAAACTTAATTTCGGACAGAAGATATATTGATATATATTCGTTTTGAATCTATCGATAAGGATTGGACTTTGAAGGGGGTAAATTAACGGATGTAAGAACTCGTTGGGAAAGTTGACCGGGAGAGCGCATAGAAGTTATCTTCAATGAACGATAGTAAGAAATAGACAAAACTCTGATCCATTAGAGCATGTAAGAACAAGAAAAAATAGATATGTTTTTAGAATAATTTTCATGTTAAAGGAAAAGCCCATGCAATTCTGTATAAAGTTATTTATACACCTGCACATTAACTCTGAGATATCTTTAAGCTCCTTCAAACACAAACTCACCGTTTAAATTATTTAAAGATAAAAATATGGAATGATTTTTTGATACGGATCTCAATACAAATCGAAAATATAAATATCATCTTGTAGTTAGTACTTAGTTTTGCTGAGTATTTGTGCTAGCTAGTTACTTTAAAACTTATTGTACTGTCGCATGGAGCTACTGTTCCTATATAGTGCATTAGTCTCACACAGACGGACCGAATTGTCCAACAAGATTGAATATTAAAACCTCGTCGAGACTTTGACCCTAGCTTTTGGAAATCTATAAGAGCCAAGTGGTATAAGAATGAATAAATAAATGACAGATAAGTCGGTTTACCACATGGATGTATTAAATACTGTTCAAATTTACTTGTATTATTTATAGTTTTCATTTATAATGTTCGTCCAGTATGATAAAAAATTTAAAATGGGCTGTTCCATAACTCTTCTTAAGCAAGTATTAGAAACTCATTTCAACTTCTCTAAATCAAGAATGAAAAAATATTTATTGATGTTGCTGAATATAATTTAATATGCTCCAAAGTGACCAAAGATAAAAACATTTTGAATAACTGATATATGGCAATAAAGTAGCATTGAAACCTAGGTTTAATTTAGATTAATATGAATATATTACTTAATCCTAATTATCAAATTAACTGAGTATTTAAAGAAACATTCTACTATTAAAAATAACCAGTGTAAGGATAGATTATCAAACCGCCTCGGAGGAAGAGGAAACTAATGCGGGCTGTGGAGATAAGATAGGTTGTAAAAAGTGGTGGTTACCTATAATATTTTGTTTTATTATTACACTTACAACCAGGTTTAGAAAAAATATGTACAATGCAAGAACAATTCTCCAATTTTAAAAAAATTATTTGTTATAAATATCCATGTTTCTTTGTGTACCTGAGACATAAAAAAGCTTGGTCTTTAAAAATACACTGATATATCAGCATCATTTCCCAACTAATCGTCGTACCCAAAATATCAATCTCATAATAAGGCTGAATTCACTTCTTCTTTTATAATTCTTCACCGCTGAATACAGTTAATCATCAGGGTTGCCTGTCCTAAACATGGCGAACATTTTTTTCTAAAAATCACAGCTTGATTTTAAAACACTGGAAAAGGATGCTGATAAGATGTTGTATAAAAGCTTAGAGAGTATTTTTTATTCGATGTGAGATCGCATTAGAAATCAATTATTTCAAAGGGTATATAAGTACAAAAACTAAATTTTTATTATGTACAATGTGGTGAAAAATGTTTATTTAATTTTAAACACACGAATTAACTTAGAGCTGAAAATTTCAGTGATTCTGTATTCAGATTGTAGAATTAGTAACAGCATTGACTTAAACATTTGCATCAAAAATCGATAATTACCAATATTCTTATTTGTACATTGTTTTCAATAGTGTAACCTTATGGTGTTCAGTTTATTTTAATTGTCTTAGAAACCATCAATAAATTAAAATTTTATAACCTTGTGTCGTACTCTAACTCGAAGACTGTCCTATTTTTCCTTGATATGAAATGGCTAATTTTTACACTAACTGTAATACGCTTAAAAAATCATGTTTAACCATCCTAATTTAATGTGATGGATTGAAAATGTTTATTGTTATTACCTTAGAGTCTGGAGTTGAATTGGCTTGAATACCAAATTTTAGCTCGGTTTAGACTGATAAAACAAGCAATTACCTCATTTATTACATGATCTAGATAAGTAACTTGCCTCAAGATATTATTTCTTGATACAATATATAGTATGATATAAAAAATTAACTACATATACGCTTTAAACATTCAAGCAAAAGATTAATACAACTCGCTTTCTAAAGTAATTAAAAGGAAACCGCCAATAATCAAACTAATAAAGCGATACCAATCCGTACCTATTCCGTTCAATGTATTTATAACAGAGCAGAAATATTTTTCCGCTTTCATTTTATGACATAGACACCAACTCTAAAATATCACTAATAATAATCAAAACGTCAGCTACATTTTGTATATGTCCAGTACAACAACATCTGTACTATCTATACTCTCATCAGTGGAGTCTGAGTTAATCATAAAAGGTTATATTTTATCTTTTTAAACTTCTATTTAAATATATCAAGAGATTATAGATGCTCTATACAAAACAGTTCTATGACAGACTAATGTTAGCAATTTATTACCAAGATCACTGTTTTTATGTTATTTAAATTTCTTGAATCAACAAATAAACTCAGTGTTTTTCGAAGTATTTTACGAGTCTTGATATAACTGGTAAAATCGAAAAGGATTTAATAAAAGCTTTGTAACGAGGTTCTCGCTTTTGCTTCAAGTTAGGTCATATCACATTAAATAATTTTAGGTAGAAACATTTTTTACGGTTTACGTATTTTTATGCTGCTTCACGGAGTTTACCACACGTGATACAACTTTAATGAAATGGTCATTTTGCATCTAATTTGGCAATTCTATTTCAATACAATATCAATGAAATCCTTTCTTTTAACCATAGCGAAATTTTGTTTAATTGGTTAAAATTATCGGCTCATTTATCTTTTATTTGACTGATTCTTCATTATATTAATGATACTTTCTTTCGATTATTGTATTAATGGTTGAAGCACAATTACATTCATGGGACGGTGCCAAATTGTAGAAACTTCAGGTCATCTTTTCTATTCATCTGCAAGCTGAAGTATAATCAGTCAATTTTTCTCATTCTAAGATACAATGTCGAGGACGTTCCAATCCATAGTTAAAAGATAAAGTTTACATAAGCCCTAGAAAGGATATTCTATTTTTGTGTAGACTCTGATGGAAAAAGATAAGGGCGTAAAATAACTAGATTCTGCTAAATAAATAATTTCATTTTCAAAATGAATCTTGTAAGAGTTAGATCCAGTTAGTTTTTGGGCCTCGCTGGCACTGGATGACAATCCGGAGTATAGCCCTGATTAGCAATAAGCTGTAGGTTTTCGTTGTGTTTCGAAGACTAGATATATCACAACTTTTTTATTGCTATAGTCTATATGGATCCGAAATGAAGGTAACATGCCTTATACATGACACCCTTGCACATAATTAAATAAATGGAATCTAAATTGAAATCAAAGATCGTGTTTAAAATAAACAGAGCTATTATTCTGATTAAAAGAATAGAGCAATCTTGAGAAACATAAAAAAATATTCATGTTATAGTATGATAATTTCACTAACATTGGATATACCTTATTGCAGATAGTAAATTGGTTATTATATTTTATAGTTTTATTTTTTTTTCTCGTTACTTTTTAAATATTCAATAAACATGTTTAAAACCATGTTGCATTGATTTGATTTCTGATCTTTGTCTAAAATTTATTATTAATATGATTTTGCATCATTGATCTATTATCAAATATTCGTATATCAAGTAAAAATTTTGAGCTATAATTTTTGAAACTACTGTTCAACCTTACAAGAATACGTATTTATAAAAATAAAGCTGCGGGGTACCCTAGAGGGTAGGATCCCGTAAGGATATGCTGGATGAATACTGAACATGTCCGTTTCGCTCGTTCGGGTTCCCCAGATAGTCCTTTGCTCCTTTCCATCATGGATTGAATGTTCAAAAAGTATAAGTTCACAAAAGAAAATAACAGTAAGCTCACGTGGCGTTCCCGTCTCGCTGCATTTACATATGATTTATAATAATAGAGGGGCATGCGTAAATAAAAGCATAAATTATAAGTGCCATTTATGACATTTAAAGTATCTTTTTTGGCTTGATCTAATCCATCTTCAGTTTAATAACATTATTTTGGTTTATATTCAACCAAGTGTATTTGCTTAAACCTATTTTTAAAATTAGGGTAATCACGATACCATATCTTCTGAATAAAAACCGGTAATGTAAATTTTATTAATCAAAAATATATATTTCCTGACATGTCTTAGCTTAAACATTAAATTCAATATGCTCCCTACGTTTATAGCGAACACGAGTAATGGCAATGAATCGTGTTTGAGAAACTTGGTCTTATACGTTCAAAAGTTTTGAATGGCAGGATTTAGTATATTACTAGTGGAAACATAAAATTTAACTTTCTTAGGATTTATTTTTATCTAACAAGTAGATATAAATGCTTAATTTAATTTTATTTTCTAAAAATTGTAATTCTGTGTGGTTTGATAAATAGTGCTACATATTAGCAAGTATGTTAGTCATTGAGGAACTAGTAATAGAGCATCTGCAGAAAAATCAAATGATCGAGAGTCTGGCAGTATAATATGTACTTTTTTGAAGATAAATACTCTACAACGGATCAAAATTGTTACTATCCCAAAATTCAATGATTTAATATGGATATGCGTGTAGCAATAATTGTAAAATTTCAAAAATTCCTGTCTCGAGTCTGTAATTTGTGGTTACTCCGTTTTTATAGTTTTTTTACTGTCTTTTCTTACCTTTTTTTTATAATATAGGGGTGTTAATAAAAAAATAAATTTACACGCAATGATCTCAGCTTTTCATGACTTGGGGGGAGGGGGGTACTTGAGAATTTTTTGATGATATTTAATTTTGTATGGTTTATAAATAAATGAATAATGATAGACAGATATCTTAAAAATTGTAATTTATGTAGTAAAAACATGGTTATCAACACTAAAAACAAAAAAGGGAATAAAATATTAATCAGCCTTGCATTGAACTGATCCATACACTGAGGATCGTATCGTTTATTGACAAAAGTTTTTCTGCAGGATTGTTTTTTATGAATATCTTTTGATCAGTCCTATTGAATAAATAGAATAAATTTACATATACAGATATTAATATTTTCCCATAAAATTATTAAGTCTTCAAGTTATTAAAAATAATAAAAAATCATTCATAAAATATGAATTTTTCTTTAACACTAAAGTATTTATATTTGTTAAACATAAAAGGTTTGGGTTGATGTATGTGAATTTTTGTATTTACTCAACAAAATGTATTTTAACTAGTTTTTTTAATCCTTTAAAAAGATAAATCTACTAGACTATAGAGAGATTTCTCCAATCAAAATCTTCAGAGGAAAAAATGACTAATTTTTTGAAGAATTTTTGTGATCATTAATTTCAACACTGCATTTAACAAAATTGATCCTTTCAATCATGGATTGAATTGAAATTTTGCAAAGATTTTTAAAGTACACTCCGTTATACATGAGAAAAACTTTTATACCCAAACTATATTTTTAACAATTAAAGAAAATATAATTAATATATAAAGTGGTACTTCAAAAATATATAACGAATTAGCTTTTATTCTCTTGCCTAAATTTCTGTTTTGTGAAAAAATTCGATGCATAAGATACCTAACCTAGATTCAATAGTTGTGACACAAAAAGTTACCGCATAGTAGGGTTTAATTGTATTGTGTAAATAAAAAATAATAATAAAATAATAACAAAAATATGAAATATCTTATAATAAGAATAAGAACAAACCCGGAGAACTAGGAACATGTATATCAAGCCTGAAAATCGATTTGTAGGAAAAATGTATTCCGATTTAGCAATGATAAGAAAAGAAAAAGCAAATATATAGGCCATTAGACAAGCGTACCTATGGAAGTCATGTAAAATAAATCCGATACCTGTTAAAGGCCGTAATGATGAAGTACGTAGTGAAGACCAGAAACAAGGAGTAGGCGATTGTCATAGCTCCTCCAAACGCAGGAATAACAGCCAATCCCGTAATAAGACTGACAACTTTCTTGACATCTCCATTACTAATTTTCCTGTACAAGAAAGAACAGACCAGGTTAATCAAAATAAACACAAGAAAAAGACCATCATCAGGTATATGAGGCACCTTCATATCCTAATTATATGCTGTAATCGGATTAATATTATTAAACGTGGATTAGTCTCAAATCTTAGCCTGAATAATGAAAATTTGGGCTCTGATGCTGACACTATCTAACAGAATATTACAACGGGTCAGAAATGAATCAAACGGTTCGATTAAAAATTCAATTGAATTAGATTTTGTGATAATTATAGTGCATTGAACTGTAACAGGTAATAATTAATAGAAAGATTACAAATTTAACAACGTACAATTATGGACCAAAAAAAGTTAATAAGTGATTGATGTTTGCGAATGTATCAACAAAGGTGGCTTCTAATTTTCTAAAGCTGAATTGTATTGAATTTTCCATCTAAATCACCGTGGGATTTAAAACCTTACCATGATATTATAATTAAATCTTCATTCGAAGTTCATATGATTAAAATAACTTCCTAGCAATTTATATTTATAATTCCAAGTGATTAAGGTAGTCACTACTGTTAGATAAATGACAGGTATGATATGATAGTGCAGGTTTGACATTTTGAAAGCCTGATTAAGTAATTAATAACGTATGATTGTAAGATGAATTATGCGTTCTATCCTGGTATTTATATCCTAAGACATAAAAGAGTAATTATATTTAAATATTTTAGTTTAAAGAAACTAAAGTAATATTCGGTTTCGAGTACTTTATTATTTTCGACAATTTTATAAATGAGAGATTTATAATGCATATTTGATCAACCAATATTGAGTATTTGGGATAAAGCATGATGATAGTACTGATTTACTATTAAGCAGCAGCATGGTGGCAACGGCGAATCACCAACGTTCGGATAATCACTATGGCAAAATTTTAATTTTTTTTTCTGATGGAAACATTGAAGGAAGATTTAAGGAATCAGTATCAAAGAGGTCATTTACGATATATCATGCAGTTCGAAGAATACACTTGGAGTCACAAGTAGTCTGACGGTATCGAAACTACCATCCTAAAATCCAATTTACGATAGGTGTCATATAGATACAATTTGTAATTACTTGAAACAAATATATATTTCTTTGCGTTCACGACGTAATTTTGATTATTTATTACAGAAATATGTCGATCATTCACTACAGTATTAGTGATAGACCAGTTAAACGATGTGAAATCGTAAAAACAAGAATAAACATTCATACATTGGGGTTTCCTTCAGGGTGAACCTATAAATTTTATATATCAGTTCTGTTGAAGTTTTGGTATAGTGAGCGCTTAAATATGACTTTACCACCCATCGAAATAGTAAAAATATGAAATTTTTTATACGTATTGTCGTGTCTTATGAAAATGAACAAGGAGGACTGGGTAGAGGAAGGACACTTAGTTTAGCATATTTAAGTATATTATAAATTATAATAATGAATGTACGTCATTGCATTTGAGAGTATGCACCACCGTCGGGTCGCCACCCTGCAATTAATAATTTTATGAGGAACCGCCAAGCTCATAAAGGTACAAGAATATGTTTATTTTTTTAAAACACAATTTGATGATCTTAAATTAAAAAGATACTTTTTCGTTCTTGAAAAAGCTATATATCTTGGATCTTTAAATTCGCTTACAGCTACGTAAGTCATCAGATGTGATGGAAATATATAAAAAGCGGTTTTTTATATCAAAATGACTGGAGTCCAGTTTAAATATGTTTCTTAGGAATAATAATTAAAGTTATATGACTATAGTTCATGTAATGAAATGTAAGAGTCTTGAACATTGATCTATAACGAATTTGATCAGTCAAAATTTATAGAACTTGGCATAGGAAATCAGATAATGCCATTGAAGTGCAAAGAAAT
Organism: Sphaeromyxa zaharoni; assembly: GCA_001455285.1. Classification (NCBI taxonomy): domain Eukaryota; kingdom Metazoa; phylum Cnidaria; class Myxozoa; order Bivalvulida; family Sphaeromyxidae; genus Sphaeromyxa; species Sphaeromyxa zaharoni. The sequence goes on from LDMZ01053628.1 coordinate 15,574, forward strand.
CCAATGGAAAGATCATTCCTTGGATGAAAACTATAACTAAATAAATGAGCTAAAAATCTTTGCTACGAATACAGAAATAGATTGTAGTGAAAAATAATGGTTATATAATATATTTTTAATTCAAAACTTAATGTATGTTTCAGAAAATTTTTAAAAATTCTTACACAAAAAGTGACAGAAATCGCTTTCATACTCTATTAGAAAGCAAATTCATTTTCAAGCTGTGACCAAAATACTATTCAATTTACCTTTTGATATTTTTAGAAATGATTATTAAGAACCAATCGGCATCTATTTAATCGTAAAGCTGGGTCTAATTTTCATAAAACATTATAAAAAAATCTAATTTTGTGTTAAAATTTAATTTATTTTGTTTATATATCCTTCCATTAATCTTGCATAGACAGTTAAATAAATTATGACTCTCTTAGATCCAATCAATTCCTTAAGATTTCGATAGTATTTACCAGTGTTTCTCAAAGGAAGTTAAAGTAAGTGAAAATATATATAACATGAATCGATAAAAGCCGTTAAGGTTTCAGTGGTTAGAGAATCTTCGAAGGTATATACCTAGGTATACGTATTGATACCTGCAATTTTTGCCATTACCATATACTATATTAAGAGCGTTATTATATACCAAAGTAACTGTACCTTCAAGCATCTTCGAACATCTGAAGAAAGTTTTATTTCGTCTATAGTAATTATCGTATCCAAAAACTTACTTATGCTAGATTTTTCCTAAAAATTGTAACAAAATTTTTTATATTTTCCGGATTCTATTAGCACATGAAAAGTATCAATCAAAGAAATGTTCCAAAAATAAAATTATACACGATATTCTTTGATCGTCAAAAACAAAAAATTGTCTCATTACAATTAATCATACCAAATATTTCCAGGAGGTTTGTTAGTTGCAAAAAATCTACCTTTTCCTCAAAAATTATTTAATAAAACAGCCTTAATATTGTCGTAATCTCTCATAGAGTACAAATAGACACGCACGCTGGCGGTGGGTGTGCGGCGTTACTGAAACTCCTTAGTAAATTAGCCTATTCTATTTACTTATATATTTCTCGGATGTCATTTTATTATGCAGCTCCGGCTGGTGGTCGCTCCCTCATTAATTTCTTCCTCTTAACCTCAGAGGTTCCGTGTATAAATACAAGAATATATCACAAAGAAAGGTGAAAAATCCTCATAGTAAAGTTTATAATTTGCATCTGCAGCTGCTGTCAACTAGTGATAGCATATAATATTACTCATAGTCATAGGATCGCGGGTTCGAATGAATTCACACTTTTATCAATTTTTAAACATTAGTGTGGGTTATAGGAAGAAACCCGGCTCCTGTCAATTTTTCAATGTTAGATACCCTATTGCGATCTCATCGAAGATCAGAATTGCTCTCACATGCTTGGAACGGGTGTTTTTGTTTACATTTTCTTGTTCTCTTACAAATAGATCTTCTCTAAGTATCACCTATCAATGAAACTTGTCTTCGTCAATAAGTTCATAAAAACAGAGGCAAAGCCTTTCAATTTTCATTCAAAGTTTAATAAAAATATACTACAAACGATTCATTAATATTATTACCAAAGCATCTAAAAGAAAATAGAATAAATTTTTTTATTTTTATCCGTAATAAATTTATGCTTTATACATTTTTAAGGAATCAAGAACGAGTAAAGAAAATTAAATTGGTGAAAACTTTAACAAGTGTAACACAGAACTTTCAGTAAACACTAACACTGGGGCTTCGACGTTTTGAATATAACAGATGTCTTCAATTAAAGATTATGACCTTACTCTAATACAAGCCAAAAACACCGAAGGTAGGGGGTTATATAAATAATGGAACCGGATGTATGTCAGGCGTTGATATAAATCAAACAACTGTATCTACTACTTCTAATATGTATTAATAAACTCTCAAATGTTTAGGTAATCTTTTTAGCGAATTTTTGACCACAATAACCACACGTTCCAGGTTCTCCATTATCCTACGAAATTGAGATTAAAAGAATTTACTAACCAAGTTTATGTAAACTTTAGGATGCCCTAAAACACTGCCTAATAATAAAGAGAGGAGACATAGAACAACTAAAACCCCCATCACAAACAGCGACACCATGAGGTACTACGATCGTAGAGGTATTCCCAATCATTTCAATGCCAAAGTTTGGATTAATCTTTTGCAATAAAAAAAAGAGGATATCATTTATACATGCCTCTTATAATAAAGAAATCTGACATTCCTTTGATCATCTCCATCGAATTGCTATGAGGAGGAACTCTTATTATAAGAAATACTAGAACCTGTCCTGTATGACCAACAAGATCTTTCTTAGTTGAATCTGCAGAAAGAGACCTATTAAGAAGAAGTCTTCGATTAGTTAATCCAAATAAACCCCTAAAAGGAAACATAATTATTTATCATAAGATACGCAAACTCGTAAATACCTTTAAATATTTTAATTTGATGCCCGTTGATTTGATTGAGGATTCTAGGGTTCTACTCTACGTTGATGAAAATCCAACTGGAAAATTAGTTCTGTATTTCCCTGGGGATATTCAGGTATGGTAAGAGATATAACCACTCATTTTATATTATTTAATCATGATTGGTTTATGAATATGAAAAAATGTAAGTGCTAGAATTATCAAGATCCAGAAATATTTTTTAAAGATATTATCAAGGAGATTTTACGTCTAAAATATTTTACCTGGTTGAAATTGGCTTGTGTCAGCAAAATGTCCATCGCGATTCTTACCGAAACCATATGGTTTTTATTTTCATGAATTAAGAATTTTTCAGTTATAATTAATCATGATGCTCTGTATATTGCTTCCACGTTATGAAATACGGCATGTATAAGTAATATTAGAAAGGTAATTGTGGTAAAATAGCTGTATAACATTTTGCATGTTATAGCTCTCCGGAAACCGTGACCTCATCATTTATTGCCTGTGGTGGTAAATTGATAGGGACAACCTAATAATTTTCACGTATTGTAAATTATCTGATCACAGCTGCTTTTTCTTAAGGATTCGGTATCTTATTAGCGCATCAAATCGTAGGCTACCATTATACACTAGTAAACTGAGTTGTTTCCGTATTATTGCTTAAAAAATGATTATCATTAATTTGAATTAATTAGCCAAAAAACATTCTGAAGTTTTCAAATTTGAAACATTTCTCACTTACATCCCAAAAAATAATGTTGATATATTGCCTAGAATAAGGAAAATTTCATTAGGCAGCGCTAAGCTCAGTAACCAGTTATTGTATCTTTCCATTTACACGCTTTTTTAAATTACACTAATTACCATTTTTTGGCGTTGTTAACATTTCTATGTATGTGTTTTCTTTGAATTCAACTTCTATTGTGATTATATTCCTCAAAAGCCTGTTCTAAGTATATTGTGAAATATTCTCACCACTGCCTAATTTGCAATTTTTTTCTCAAGAAGAGGTTCATGCGGTGATTTTGCTGATCTTTTTTTTTTATAAATCTATGGCTGGTGAAAGTGATTACAACTTTGCTCATCCTTACAAATTTTTTTTAGAAATACCAAATGATTTTTTGTACAATCAACTCCCGTTCATCCAGAAAGATTTTTATTTTTCTGACTTAAACCAAAAAAAGTTTAATGATTCTGGATCCATCAAACAGGAAATAGAATTGACAACTCTATTTTCAAGAAATCCATGTTTCACTATATCTTTACAAAATATAAAAATACCTTAAACTTCTTTCTTTAACACTCCAATATTAAAACCACAATAGTATGGATTTAAATGTCAGCATCATATCCGAAATTGTCACCTTCTTACCAATATAATTTCTACATGTAAGCTACCCATGTGGGAGAATCCCTCTTTAAATATAAACTAAATATGCTCAGAGATTTGTATTGATGAATTGGTCGTCTATTCGGAACCGTTTCAGGTTCTATCCTTGGCATGAATGAATTTTACGAAAATGATACGACTTATATATAAAAGGTTTTTAAAAATAAAAGCCACTAATGTCAACCGCCTACCCATAATTCATTTTAATAATACTCTACTGATGGTGATAATCCTGGTAAGGCGAAAGATGGTCTATGCAGATCTGAAATTGACATCTTATATAGGAAGAATCGTTTAGTACATCTAGATGTAAACGTGACCAAAAACTCTAATCATACTGAACCTACACGATTATCAATTACTAACTATCCTACATCCCTTCCCCTCTGATATGGTAGTTCGACAATATAATCTTTATATTTTTTGGTAGTTTTCGTTCTCTTACAGGGCGCATATCATTCAATCGACCACCATCCTCTACTTGAATAGTTTTGTCATGGTATTTCTTACATCTTGCATTAAAATCTTTACTACAACTGTTGTCTGGCTTCAGCCGATCTTTTGACACTATTTTTTAACGCACTAACCACTTTGTCAGCATCTACTAATCTTGTGTTTTCGTGGAATTTTTAGGAAGATATTTTGATTCTTTTCAAAACTATATGATCATTTTACAAGGTTATCGTCAAAATATTTTTTTGATTAGACAGCGACTTTACCAGTTCACCATTAATATTGTCGAACCGGAATTTATCTCTCAAAGAAAATATTAGGGTGATAACGACCAAACATGGCTTCAAATGGTGACATGTTAATCGAAGAGTGTTTCGATGTGTTATATGAATATAGAACCATTGATAAGGCATTTTCCCAGTTAGCTTCTGTATCCAAAACTTTCCGATATTCTGATAGAAACGACTTGTACACAATATCAACTAAAGATTTGATCGTATAAGCGAAACAATCAAAAGTGTCGTCCAGGCCCATTTCCAGAGTTTCCAATTTTCTTTGTAGTACCAACAGATTTTCGAAAAATTTTTACTTCAAACAGCTTACAGACTTCTCATAGCTTAATCTCACATCTTCCGGTGGTGTTAGAGATGCGCTAAGAGCTTTGCCGTCTATATAAACCGGAAGTACTTTCGTACGTTCTTCATCCTTCAGAGTGCCATTTGCGACTAATATAATTTCAAATTTCTTAACCCACGAGTCGAAATCTCCACCAACTAATGGTCTAACAACAGAAAAGTAACTTGCACTCATCCTCTGCTACCAGATGTAAACGTGACTAAAAACTCTAATCCTACCGACCCTACACGATTACTAATTACTTACTATCTTACATTGAAGGCAATTGGTTGGTAATTCGAGCAATGCCCAGTTGTATGTACAAATCTTATAACTTTTCTTTAACAAAATAAAATAAATTTTTACAGAAAGTAGTAGGAGTCAAATTTTTTGATCTAGTGGTGTAAAATTCTCATTTGTACGGACATGATTGCATTTGGTTACTTTTCTAGTGAATATACAAGATAGTGTTTTCTGAATCTGAGTTCTTTAAAAATTAAAATGTAAGGTTCCAGATATTTTATTTCTGTGAAAATGAAAACGCCTAATGATTTAATTATAATTACAAGATTTGTGAAATATATAAAAAGTTGATGCTACCAAAAAATGGATAAACTTTATTCCCATTCAATTCTTATTTTACAACAAATTTTTTATGATATTGAGGTTCCCTCAGGATAACTCACCTGATGATAGGTGGGATATCAAAATGTTCCTTGTTGAAGGGTCACCTTTCAGGATCCACGTTACTGTCTGGGTCCAAACACCAAGATTTTTTCTAGCTTTTTTTTATTTAATTATTATATCTATCACTGCTGTTGCAACTCCCTATGAATTGAAATTAATAGACATATGGTTATATATTACAGATATTAAAGAAATGGGGTTATAGTGATAACATATACTATGAAGCTGAATAGCTAATTACGAGTCTTTCAAACTGTCTGGTGCTTTCGTTTGGTGAGTATATTTGTGTTCACGATAATGCAATTACCCATAGAGGTATTTTGTCATTTTTTTCTGGATAACTCTAGCAAATTTTACAGATATACATTCAAGATTTGTAAACTTTGACATTTCATGAAATTTTTATTATTTATATATTTATTTCAGTGCTGGATCTTGGTAATATACTATTTTAAAATTCAGTTTTAGTTGAACAATTCTCGATTCTTTGAAGTAACATCCTGATTTTAAAGGACTTAAAACGCTTTCGGTAGCTAGTATTGCTTAAACAAATTATCTGAAGGTTAAAAGAACAATATATTTTAAAATTTTTTTTGAAAAATGCTGAAAACATTTGTGAAAATTTGCATAGTACGAAATTCCCAAACGTGGAAATATTGGTCTTCAGCACCAATAAAGTTAAATTTTTGAAATATAAAAAAAGAAAGAAACTATTTTAATTTTTAAATACGAATTGCGAGTTTAAAATTGATTATTAAAAAAGCCGATTGGGCAGAAAGGGTCCATACTGAAGCACCATATTATCGACTTGGAGTCAACTTGGCTGATTAAATTCTTGAATAATAGTGTAGCAACCATATTTTCTTTTAAATCACTGTTGTTGGATTCACGAAAAGTTTACCAATATACTCGAAGATATACCGTTGCAGAAATTTAGGGTAAAAAAATTGAGCAAAACGGGTGGAACAACCATTGATCACCACGTTTCACTTTACCAATGTACCCAATTTTGCTCTTTCTATTAACAAACATAAGAAAAGTATTGTGTTGTATGGTGATGGTCGATAATTCAATGGCTAACTACATCCAGGTTCTGAAACTGCCATAAATAGATTGCAACCGGTTAAGGATTCAAGCAATTATCCATAAAAACCCTATCTTCTGTAGTTTTATTAGTCCAAATTTTTTTGGAAAAAAGCATTTATTTCCATTGCAGTGTAATACTCTGCGTAAAGAAAATGGATCGTTTTATCTTATTCAATTTTTACATAGCTCATTGACTGGTGAAATGAAATAACCTCTTATATGTGAACAATGTATAGCTAAATGAAAGAATTTTCAACCGAATTCTTGATGTATGAAGATATTTTTTACTTTCTTGTTGTTGTAACGGCCATCAAATTCTATTATTATTTGTAAAGTTATTTTTTCTCTTTTGATCATATATCCTAGTTATAATAATTTTGTATATAAATTTACTACTTATTTTTATTCTGTAAAACTTTCGTTGGTAAAAGATTTTATATTAATTCGAGGAACTGAATGAATTTACTCTATACTCAATTTATAATACTTTATATTCAAAAATAATATCTAGATTAAGGAAATTTTTTATACACAATAAAATCCTGATTATCCTGAAATGTAAATTGTATCAAGCACAAAATATTTGATATGGATTTTATGCTTTTTATGTAAGAAATGTTGAGTTACTCAATATCCTGCAAGTATATGCAGTAAAAGTAGAATGGGGTAATTCTTTTGACGAAATACTTACGAGGGTATTTTCCGCGTCATACCTAGGATCTGAAAATCAGAGAGTGGTTATTTTTCGCCATTTTTTTGGTAAGGGCCATCCAGGGCTTTTATTAACCTTTGGGCCATTTCAAATCAATGATATTAGCACAAAATACCAAAAAAACAATTTTATCAATTAAAAAATGTACAATCCAGTTACGAACATTACGAAACTGCCCTTTTACCTATTATGATATGCTTGTGCCACATTGAATAATCCGAATTTTACTGTAGTTTCATTTAAAAAATTAATATATAACTCATCCATTGTATCTTTTAGTATTGTTCGAGGGTTTATGAATATATTTGATTTCGGTATCATGATTTAATATTATGTATCCATTTATATTATCGTAACCAGAATATTTATTATGTTAGATTTAATGTGATCTATTTACACGATCGTTTCGGCTAAAATATAACTAATTACAGATTATGTATGTTGTAGTAACATATTAAAAAATATTTATTATTTTTAATGTGTATTTTATTGTGGACTGAGTAATACATTTTAGCAAAGAAAAGTCATTCTGAAAGAGAAAAAAATTAATACAGAGTACTCATATGAGAAATCTTTGGATAAACTTAAATCAAAATTTTGTAATTGTAATATCTGCGTAATAAAACCTGAGAGGATGGTTGACGGATATTCTATTTTTTCTCAATATTTTTGCTGTTGTGAGTTTGGAAACCCATTAAATTACAATAATCACAGTTGCTACGAATCCCTAATTGAGGTTATATCCCATATAAAAATGTTAGGTTGTTTGATATTTTGGTCTAAACTCAAATTTGACAGTTTCTACCAACGTTAAAATATCTTGGAATGTTGAGAACATAGTATTGATAGGTTTTAGTAAAGGAGGGATTGTTCTAAATCAGTTATTTATTGCAGGAATACAAGACCGATTCTCGTCATTGCCATGGAGAATCTGTGACTGGTATTGGCTTGACGTAGGACATAGTGGAAGTGATGAAATTCCGTATTATCCAATTTCAGTACCTGCATGTTCTATTGATACCATCAAACATAATACTATGTTCCATATTCATTATACATCATATCAAGTAAATTCATTCCTTAAACCCCGGTATCCAAATTATCTGAAATGTTTTCTGAAAGAATTACAAAAAGAAAATGCAAGATTTGCCGATATGTTTGTGAAAAATTTTCATTTGGACTCCCTCATGTTGCATTTTTCAGTTATTGATTCTATATAAAATCTGCAATATTTATATATAGCTTTGTGTCATATAATAACTTTAATATCTTTTCAATTATGTTTGTTGCTATGTTGTAAGTCTTTATAGTTTTAAATCCATGTTATATGAGTTCTTTTCTTTCTTAATGATTCCTATTTGTGAGTATATTTTATCCAAGAATAAAACTTTGGTTTCATTGATCCGTTTCATTTTCTCATCATGTGTGTTTTAAATATATGCATAATCCTTTTTCAAGTTTTTTCATTAAAACCTCAATTAGTGTTTTAGTTATAGATTTGATATATAGCTTCAGGCTTTGCATATATGGTTGTCAAATGATTAGATATTCAAATGTGGTTTAACAAAAAGATTTTATGTCAGAAACCTTTCAAAGTTTAATGCAATATTAGACGAATTTTTAAGTTAGTTCAAGGTTGTATTGTATAAATTATAATCTTTTCAAAAATTCAAATCAATGATACTTATTTACATGATGCACATCACGTCGGTTAAGTCGTGTTGCACGCTCGATGAATACGACCGTACTTGACGTAGGAAATAAAAAATTGGCTTGTTGTCTGGATATCAGACATATGGGGTTGTCCGCCACCCGGGTACTTTTTTCATTCATTTTTTGCCTTTCCAAAATAGACAATAAAGTAATTGATAGGTTTAGAAAAATATTTTAAAAGTTTTTTTAAAATCGCCCGCCATTTTGTGGAAAAACCCTTTATTCCATGGGCACACCCTTTCAAATGTTTCGACACCAAAACTAGTTTACATTTTTTGTGATAAAAATAATTATTTGCACTTTTAACCCACTTCCAATCCAAACCTTGATCAAAGGTTGAGATTGTACTGAGTTTGATTGGTAAAAAATGTTTAAATGGATATTTGAACAATCTAATAACTAATGTTTGAGTAGTAAATTTATGATAAATTTCTAATCACGTTTTGATCGTATACATATTTTTTTTCAAGCGTTAATTAAATAATTGATATCGCTACTATTTTAAGTTTAATTTACTACGATTACCAGCTTTTAAATTCATTTTTAAGTAGATTATTGAAACGAATTTGAGGGTGATATATACCTTGCACTTACGTTCTTATATCTGAAATTACAAATTGCAATAATTACCATTTCTGATATACAAAATTCTTGTGTCACAGAAATACAAAATAAACAATTTAAATGGAAATTAATCGTTACGAGATAGGAATACGGGGAAGATGGTAAAACAATGGATAAACTGAGAGAATTTTCACATTTCTAAATTATTTTAGTTACTAATATAAATTGCTAAAAGGATTTATTACAAGAAATTAAACTACTAATGACGTCATTAGTTCGTATAGTTTTTCGCATTAGATAATACTTAAGGATGCGGAGTAATGCAGCACATCATCGTTTTGTTTTTATTACCTCTATTTGATATACTTGCATCGTTTGTTATAAAATAAGGTTACTGATGGCAGTGACTAGAGATTATTTTACGATCTTAAAATTTTTTTCTGACGCAAGTCAACATTTTAAGGACAGAGAACTTAAAGGAAAGAATCATATTGTGTAATAGGTTAATTTAAAAAAAAATTGTATTTTGTTTCATCGTTGTCAGCAATATTAAGGATATTACAAAATACTCTAGTTCGACTGTTTCACAGTTAAAATTATTAAAGGGTGTAGATTTAGTTCAAAAACAAATATCACCCTCACAAATTTTAAATTTAATTATTAAACATTATGTTCAAAAAAAATTCTGTTATTAGATTTTATTACTGGTCTAGCTATAAACAGTAATAAATTGAGATACCCAGATTGTTTATCAACTAGAATTTATAGTTTGAAGTACTGGATCATCTAGTAATTAATGATATTTTCACATATTTTAATGATTCTGTGGCTAAATATGAAAGTATTACATCTTCTGATTAACTCATTGATAAAATTTAGTTTTGTTACCAATTTTGAATAGGTTTTACTTATGTTTAGAAGATAGCACCATTATAGATTCCTTATAATTGTATTTTTAATATAAAATTTCATCTTAATTCTGTAATTCTATTCTAACCGTTTTTTATTGTTATAACACACTGGGGGATTGAAGTATATTTGAATTATTTTTGGTAACGGAAATCTAAAAGTGAAACAACTTTTATTAAACCAATACGTTAGAATCTGTTCAGAAATCATGAAACAAAACCATATCTCTTTGAATTTTACAATAATGGCCGACTAAACCAGGGATAGATACGTATTTTTAACTTAAGATCTTGAAATAGATATTAAAAAAATCTACCATGGTCTTTGGCTAAGAGCAAGTGAATAAAACTCAATAAAAGTTATTACAGTTATGAAGCTTGTTTTGATTGAATTAGGAGAAGGAAACGCGTTCTAGCGTTTTTATTGAAAATTCTTTACCCAACTTGCATTTATTTCTAGATGGCTCTAGGCTGAATATATTTTTTGGTTTATTCATAAAATAACTGTTATAATTATACTGGTC